>JACXGI010000256.1:58972-104973 GCA_016801175.1 Esox masquinongy
CACACACACACACACACACACACACACACACACACACACACACACACACACACACACACACACACACACACACACACACACACACACACACTTGGGTGACTGGCGTGCTGAAGTGTGGAGCTTTACCTCGTTTTTGCATGAAGACAAACAGCTCATCAAGGAACTCCTTCCGGTTCGGATCACTGTCCAGTTCATATAGCTGGAGGGGGGATTTGCACTTGGTTAATAATTTGATCACTGAGTTAAGTGGTCCTGTGTGGCTCAGATGGTGTAGAATTAGGCTTGAAAGGCCAGTAGGGGGTGAGTTCAATACCCACGGCAACCCGCGGATCAAATGCATGCACTTGAAAACCTTTTTCAAAATAAAGACAGTTTTGCTAAAATTAGACAGACCTCTGTTCCTTCACTAATAATTAATGCAGTCAATACCATAAAAAGGCATGATTCTACACAAATTAACCATTCAGATGTCCCACTCCGGACACAGTCCGGTGCTAGAGAATGATGAGTCTCATAAAATAATTTGGTGTCGATTTTTTATCAGTTGCATTAACATGCCTGAACGCAGTAACAAGGCCACACAGAATTTCTACCAACATTAGACTAACCAAGACTGATTTAACAAATAGAATTTTCACAACAACATTCTACTACACTGCTTTTTTGTTTATGTTCCCAGAGTATAAAGCAGAGATGAGTCTGACCGTCTGCAGGACCATCTGCTAAAAAACTAAATGTCAATGGTCTTGATGAAGGGCTTTAAGTGCCTCATCGGTTGCTTAGCTTCACATTTCATCTGTTCATTATCTAATCTGATTACCTTGGCGAAGTCTCTGGAGGGCTCGCCTCTCGCTTTCCCACCTTCATTCTCCTCAGCCCAGCCCGCACTGCCTTTCTGGAAACAAACAAATACACGCGTTGTACACAAAAACGCAAAGGCTCATTTAGAAGCCGTCCCGATGCCCAACACTCCTGTTTCTGACACAGTTTCTCACCCTGAATCGTCAGTCTTCCGCCAGCTATTAAACTTGGCTTGGGTTTCAGGTGAGGCACTGCACTGGGTGTAACTTTATTTGAATACACCGATCAGCCATAACATTATGACCACTGACAGGTGTAGTGAATAACACTGATAATCTCGTTATCATGGCACCTGTCAGTGGGTGGGATATATTAGGCAGCCAGTGAACATTCTGTTCTCAAAATTGATGTGTTAGAAGCAGGAAAAATGGGCAAGTGTAAGGATCTGAGTGACTTTGACAAGGGCCAAATTGGGATGGCTAGACGACTGGGTCAGAGCATCTCCAAAACTGCAGCCCTTGTGGGGGTGTTCCCGGTCTGCAGTGGTTAGTACCTATCAAAAGTGGTCCAAGGAAGGAAAAGCGGTGAACCGGGGACGGGGTCAAAGGGGGCCAAGGCCCATTGATGCAGGCAGGGAGCGAAGGCTGGCCCGTGTGGTCTGATCCAACGGACTAACTACTGTAGCTCAAATTGCTGAAAAAGTTAATGCTGGTACTGATAGAAAGGTCCCAGAACACACAGTGCATCACAGTTTGTTGCGTATGGGGCTGCGTAGCCGCAGACCAGTCAGAGTGCCCCATGCTGACCCCTGTCCACTGCCGAAAGTGCCTTACAATGGGCACGTGAGCATCAGAACTGGACCACGGAGCAATGGAAGAAGGTGGCCTGTTCTGATGAATCACGTTTCCATTTACATCACATGGATGGCTGGGTGCGTGTGGGTCGCTTACCTGGAGAACACATGGCACCAGGATGCACTATGGGAAGGAGGCAAGCCTGTAGAGGCAGTGTGATGCTTTCGGCAATGTTCTGCTGGGAAACCTTGGGTCCTGCCATTCATGTGGATGTTACTTTGATACGTACCACCTACTTGAGCATTGTTGCAGACAATGAGCATGTGCACCCTTTCATGGCAACGGTATTCCCTGATGGCATTGGCCTCTTTCAGCAGGATAATGCGCCCTGCCACAAAGCAAAAATGGTTCAGGAACAGTTTGAGGACCACAACAATGCGTTCAAGGTTTTGACTTTGCCTCAAAATTCCACAGATCTCAATCCAATCGAACATCTGTGGGATGTGCTGCACAAACAGGTCCGATCCATGGAGGCCCCACCTCGACTTAAAGGACCTGCTGCTAACGTCTTGGTGCCAGATACCACAGCACACCTTCAGAGGTCTAGTGGAGTCCATGCCTCAAAGGGCCAGGGCTGTTTTGGCGGCAAAAGCGGAACCTACACAATTAGGCAGGTGGTCATAATGTTATGGCTGATCGGTGTAATAGGACCCCCACCCGTGAGAGGCGTTCCACCGTTTAAACAGCTGTATATTTGGTAAGTCAAATCAGTTTGTTTCCTTTGCTTCAAGGACACAATGATCTCAGCAACATGCATCCTCCCCCAGCTTTTACTTCCAGGCACTGAACAGCTGGCGCAGTGTTAATAAGGGAAAGCAACATAACTTTTTTTTTTAAAAATAATGGAAACCCCTTTTCTTTAGTGTCTCTCTAATGAACTCCATTAGCCATCTGAGAGGCAGGAAGCAAGGTGTGGTCAAGCTTGGCATTGCCTCAGAGCAAAACTCAAGACAACACCGGCTAGCAGACAAAACCTATTTAGTTGATGCAAGCTACCCATATGTGAAGGGAACCCATTAGAATGACCCACCGATCTCCACTTTTGGATTTTATTCAATAAAATGGGAGTGCTATAATTCATAGTTAATAAGAATAATTATGTTAAAATTATGAACTCTAATGCTACACTCTGACAGTTGGAGAGCAAACACGATAAGACGTAGGAGGCCAGGCTGGGGTTAGCGTTAGGAAGTGGAACGGCCTGTGAGGAGAACGGCCTGTGGATGTGATCGCATGGGAATTAATGTTCTAATTATTGCTCTTATTGTCTAGTCAGACTTTCAGTCAACAATATGGTAAATACTACGTCTTCATATTTGTAATACTACATATTTTGTAACAGCATGAATGGGCCTTTGTAATCTAAAAATTATACAGATATTCTGTTTTAATTTTATAAAGGATGACCTGCACAATTAACATGGAAAGTTCATTTCCAAATATGTATGGAAACCTAACGGCAATATGGCAAATCTTCAGATCTCTTCGTAAAAGCAAAATCTTACACATTAATGAGCTTAATTACAGTGCAGCTGCTACCGGCCAGACACCACCAGTGAAATCTTATCCCTGACACACTTCGCTGACACTGTGGGGGGTGGGGGCACCGGGGCGAATCTTTAATGAAATTACAGGGCCCCCACTCTCCCCTCCACGAGTCAAAATCATTTATCCGGCCCCTTGCTGTGCTCTGGGCTATTATCAGAGCGGATCTTGAGACTTTATCCAGCAGAGTAAGCTCCAGGATCTCACGGTCAGCTGGTCAAACGCAGAGATTCAACAATGGCGGCCTTGGCCCGGTGGCAACACAATGGCAGTTGAAGTCCTTTTGACTTAGAACACTTTGGTGAATTACAAATTGGGATTGAAATCGATGTGGGTTTTTTGTCATCTAGACATTATACTCAATGAAGCGAAAACAGAATTTCATACATTTTAATAAAATAGAGATACAAAGTTACTGTAGAAGTTGTCATAAGTTGTTAGGCTAGCCAGAGTTTCAAATTTGGTTTAACAACTCAAAATAAGTGACATGGAGTCACTGTGTGAAATTACAGGGATTTACGTTATTTTTAAACAACTATTATTTTCTCTGTCCCTCTATAAACACAACATCTATAGAATTCCTCAGTCAAGTATTGAATTTCAAGCACAGACTTGACTACAAAGACCAAGGAGCTCTTGTTTTTGTTTTGTTTTTTTAAATCCTTATACAGTAATGTGATTGGTAGAAAAATAATTAGATACTGAGAACCTCTTTCAGCACTGTCAAGTTTATGATAATGCTATGAATTAAGTATTAAAAGTCTAAGATACAGACGTCCTTCCGAACTGAGCTGCAGGACAGGAAGGAAACCGTTAAGGAGTGTCAGAATGAGGTCATTGGGGATTTTAAAACTGCAACAGAGTTCAGTTACTGTGATGGGAGAAAACCGTGGCTCGGTCAAATACATTGTAGTTACTACGCAATAACGCATCAATGAATAAACAGCGAAAGAAATGCAAACATCGCAATATTGCATAGCACTGCAAAACATGACCATCATCCTCTATGGAACAAGGCGCTTTAAGATATACTGCAAAAGACAATGTAAAAAAGAACACACTTTCTGGCCAACAATGACGATGATGTTTGGGACAAATCCAAAAGAACAGATTACTGCCCTCTTTATTTTCAAGCATGTAGACTGAATATTGGCATAAGTATGCTCGACCTAAACAAAGACTACAGAGTGTTTAGAATCCTGCAGGAAAGCATGATCAGTCTGCGTTACAACAGACACCTTCCGGGACAACCTCCAAATACACCAAGTCAAATCTAAATTGGGTTAGGTTACCAGGAATAAAATGTTCCTCAGTGGCCAAGCTAGATTTTAAAATATATTTAAGTCAGAACTCTATGGTAAGACATGAAAATTCCTGTCCAGCCATGATCCCAAACACATCAACAGAGCCTGAAGAATTTTGATGAACGGGTAAATATTGTAAAATCCAAAGGTTTTAGAGACTTACCCAAAACGTCTAACATTTGTAACCAACGCCAACGTGTCTAGCATCTATTGAGTCACTGGGGGTAAATATCTAAAATTAAAAGTACATTTTTTATTTATTTATTTTATTTGTGGAGATTGTTGAAAAACAAAAGTCTAAAATAAATCTATTTTAATCGCATTTTGTTAAGTAGAAATGCACTTCTCCCACCTCAAAAACAATAGCCAGAGCTTAGGCTTATAATATTGCACAACAATTTACATCTATAGGTCATAATTATAGTCAAAGTATGATATATTTGGCTTTGAAGAGGAATATTCGATAATCCTGCTTCTGATGTTTCCATTAAAATGATTTCTTCTACTAGATCATTTTTCAGCATACTTTTTGGTTTGGGTTTTATTGAGTTTCTAAATCAGTAACACCTGCCGTCTGACATATTCACATTAATGCCTGTCATAATTGGCCATATTAAAAACACACTTCTTTGGCACCTTTTTACCATTAGATCCTAATCCATTGGATAATCAGATTATCTTTTTTTTATGGGTCAAATTCACTCAATTTTTAAATGGAGAAATTGTGTGACGCTGAAGTGATTTTAGAAACCTACTACGTGTCTCCGTAACATCTAGACCCATAATGTGACAGGCAAATTCATCACATATATTCCAAGTGTTGCCTCTACAAACATGGACCAACCCAGTGACATGCAAACAACAAAAAAACTAATGCATCAATAGATGCCATCCACATCACCAGAACATACAGCCACACATTCTATTTCCATGGGAGTTACACCCCTACGATTCAGGCTGCTGACACTTTATAATATATTTCCTGTTTCTTATGGGTGGATGAACAATAGCTAATAATTACCCAATCATTCAATCAGACAAGAATTAGGGATGCAATGATATATCGGCCAGCAATCAGTATCAAAAATGTAATAATTAGTGATTGCTTTACATGTCCCAGATATTTCAGGCAGATTGTGCTTTCCATCTTTTCCGCTGTGTTCATTTTACTGTGACACTCAGTCAGGGCAAAACCATAGCCGTCACAGCAAAAGAAAAAGTTTTTGTTAACCACATGAATGGAATTTTCTGGATTTATAGATAACGTGTCGAGTTAAAAAAATAAATAGATTCTTTGGAATCATTATACAGCACAGTCGTTCATATTGTGTACTATGGTGTAATGGGATGGGGGTTGGCTGCCAAAATTTGTGGCTGTCAGCATTTGAATCTACCTGCCACATTTGCTGGTGAACCAAAAATTAAACTGCCACGAAGACCTAATCCTTTTTAAGCCTTCAAACAGTCAGAGCACTTAATCTTCAGAAACACAGCCAATTTAAATATATTACTCCTTAGCAAATTACTCCCTATCAAAAGACAACAACGGCATTTGTTAAAGCAGTTTTGAGTGTAAAATACATTAACTACCTTATTAACTACATTAATAGCCAGGTATTGTATAATGTACAATTACAGAAAGGGAATGAGTATTTATCATATAATTTATAAATTTTTAATTCATTATCAGACTTGTTTGGAGAGCCATTTTATATTAATATATATAGAAAGATAACTTGTGTATGACAGAATTAACATTTCTTGAAATAAGAAACATCATCAAAAGCATTTATTTAATTTATGCCAGTACACATGTAGAGAAATGACAAAAGATCACAATTGGCCAAAAATGTTCTTATTGGTGCATTCATATTAAAAATAGATGTCTGGCCACTTGGTGGAAATGTCTGTCTGTAAAATCTCTGGTCACCCAGGGTAAAAAGCAGAGAAACCCAACTATCAAATGAGTTTTAAACACCTAGATCTCTCTGTAGGACAAACACTTTACAAATAGTTTCTAATGTAATGTTTGTATCAAATGTGTGTATAGTTGAAGTATTTATATACTTTTTCCACAATTTTTGCAATTAGTGCCAATGTGTAACCAACATTAACGACATGTCTCCAGAATGGTGGTTGGAGTCTGTAAACAGGGGGCGTAGCCGTGGCCCTCCACTGTTTCAACAGAATTAACAGAGGTCAGACAAATTTCAACCCAAAACAGCCGAGACACTTCTCTCAACAGAAAACACAGTTTGTTGTTGTTATTTCTCCTCTCAATATGGGCACCCAAGTGTTCCCACACCTATTTTTAGTGATAATGTATTAGCATCTTGTATCAGTCTTCAAGGGTGGAACCTAAACAAGATTTTCTGGTCTAGGACAGAGTTACATGTAAGTCTTGGTAACATAACATGGAAAATATTTAACCAATCCTAAGTAACTGAATATCTGAAATTACAACAGCATTAAAAAATATAAGTTGGACTAATATCTCCAAAAATGTTTAGAACAGAAACAACAGGTGACAAGGGCAAAACGTGGTTTGTAAAAGCACCGCTACAAAAGAAGGTAAATGACAAGTCTTTCTAACAGGCTAACTTCAATGAGATACCCAGTGTTCTCATTGAATTTAGTGTACCCAAACATCTGACTCGGGGCTGATTATTCTATAGTTTATTAAACCTTATCCTTGACAAAAGACACTATGCTTCAACGCAATGCATGTCAAAAAGTATGATTAGATGAAATATTCAGCCCGAGTAATGGACAGCAGGGCAATTGACAGAAGGGGAAAATAGTTCCCCGGCACCACTTCCCTTTCACTAGAGCCACATACACTGTTAACTATCCTCCAATCGCCAGCCAGCCCAGCCCCACCCCTTTAAAAATCACTAGCCTCCAATCGCCAGCCAGCCCAGCCCCACCCCTTTAAAAATCACTATCCTCCAATTGCCAGCCAACCCCACCCCTTTAAAAATCACTATCCTCCAATCACCAGCCAGCCCGCCCCACCCCTTTAAAAATCACTATCCTCCAATCACCAGCCAGCCTCAACTCCACCACTTTAAAAATCAATATCCTCCAATCACCAACTGCCTCAACCACACCCCTTTAAAAAATATCACTATCCTCCAATCGCAAGCCAGTCAGCCTAGCCCCAACTCCCACCCTTTAATTAGCGTTCATGTTGGCACTCAGAGAAATGCACTGAAAAGGTTGTGAATCATCGTGACCAGAGGGCACACGCGCATACCGCCCTCCTGGTCACCTCCTCCTGGCCACCTCCTCCTGGCCCCCCCAGGGAGCTCTAACAGCCAATGAATAACAACGCAGAGGGTTCCATTCCAAATGGGACAGGAGAACAAATGTTGAGACAGGACCTCCTTCGCTTAGTTTAGACAGTCCAGAACAATCAATGAAAGCCAAGTCGGAATAGTGTGTGTGTGTGTGTGTGTGTGTGTGTGTGTGTGTGTGTGTGTGTGTGTGTGTGTGTGTGTGTGTGTATACATAATCACCATTGATCAGGTGCAGCTGTGCCAAACTGTGCCACAAAGCTGCCAGGTTGCCAAGCAACAGCTGAATTATGCAATGACCAGGGGGAGGCCAATGTAACTACTTTAGCAGAGTGCAGAATTGCTTTTATGGCAAACCTGGAAATATTAGTTGATACATTTTCATTTGTCATTTTAAATAATCTATAATGGGCTGGGGGTTGACAAAGTATACCAATGCTGAATTTTTCAAGATCATTGAAATCCTTTGTTTAATCTTTGCGGACTGCGTTATTCAATTTGTACCAAAGGTCTTTGGTACAAATACAATCAGTTTCTCCCGGGGCTGAGAAGACCACTGCAATGTGTGAATTTGTGGCCACGAATTGTCTCTGTGGATTTTGATACGCACACAGGGTTACTGAAACTACCCTGGTACTCAGTGATGTTAATTACGCAGTCGACCTTAACGAGGGACCTAGAATTTGGAAGCAAAATAGCCTCACAACATTAAATCTACAACTATATTTTACAGCAGGCGTTGGGTCTTTTCTGCTCATGCGTAGCTATAATGTAGGCTCACTGGCGACTGCGATTAAAACCCATTAATGACTCAGGGGTGAGTATGAACGGGCGGTGGGGCCGCAGGAGGGGGACACAAAGCACAGACAATGAAGGCCCGTTCGTCTGACTGCCTGTGCACAGTCAGTCAAATACAGGAGTAGGTAATATTAGAGTTGCCAAATCTCAAAGAGCCACAGTGATGAAATATGAACCTTTCTCACAGAGAAAGATGATACAGCAAAATAAATAAATAAATAAATAAATAAATAGAGATTCCCATTAAAAGTAGCTGTTTAGTATAGGACTAAGGCTTAATCTGCACATGGACAAAACAGCAGCACCATATGTTAAATCCAAGCCACTCAATGACAACTCTATTCGCTCTGCTCTTAACAATTAGCAACGGACACTATTAGGTAAATCTATAGATTGACTGGATTTGCGTCATCTACAGGGTAAAAAAAAAACTAAATTAAAACCCATCCTCCACTCTCATTTGTAAATGACTTTTATGGCATCTGCTAGCCTTTTCACAGACAGTATCGTCAAACCATTCCCACTCCACCCCCGCATTTAATGACAACTGAAACTAGGTTGGAGAGAGAACAATTCTTGCGGGTGCAGTAAAGATGAAAGGGAATTAAAACAATGGGGCAGGCCAAGTTTTTTTCCAAAGTACTTTTTCTGTCTCACTGAGAGACAGGTTTGAGTTAGCAGAGTTAGGGAATTTATTTTGTTACTGAAGTAACTGGATATATAATAATGTAAAATCAGAGTCTATTTATGTGTAATGTCAATGCTGTGTAGAGTTTGTGTATTCTGTCCCTATATTTTGTCTACCACTGGCAGCATTGTTACACCAAGAATATTGAGATTTTTACACGTAAAACTACTTGAACTGCTAGGTGGGGATTCAGGTGCAACGTGGTCACACCAATACTGCACTTTCATGACAGCTGAGACTGAGTGTCTATAACCAGAGTAATACTAGGACACAGTAAAGATGAAAGCAAAGGGGAATGGTTTGGATCACTGGGGTACGGGCAGTGGCCAACCCCATAACAAAACCAGAGGCCTGTTTAAAGAACCAATTACCCCTTTCAAAAAGAAATACTTATTTTAATGTTTGACATTAGGCACCTGTGAGTGAGGAGATCCACTGATCCATAAGCTGTGTTTGGTTTCCCTCTTCTCCCCAGCCTTTGCCAAACCTCTCTTCAGTCTTTGGGCTTTGTAACCGAAATGCTTGGGATTGCCAAAAAAACCTGCATATCCATTCACATGTACTATCCACTCAGTTTACAACCGACTCCTTTCTGAACCAGCTGCTTCCAGTAGTTCCCATTCATGGAAACAGTGCATTTTGGACAGTGGCCAAAGCTACATCGTTCTGCCAAGAACCCCTCGCTGAGAAGTGTGGCGGACAGCCTCCCAAATGGCACACTCTTTCCTAGTTAGCACTACTTTTAACCAGGGTCAAAGGAGTTTTGGTCAGAAGTAGTGCACTATACAGGTAACATGTTGAGGGTTGGGACACATCCAAGAAGTCAAACAGAGACATGAGGTTGGAGAAGCCTAAAGCGCCTGGCTGAATAAACGCTCCTGTCAGGCAGAGGGCCAGGAGAACACGTGGAGAAACATAGAGGGGGGGTGAATAACATGCTGCTTCCCCACAGCTCACTGCCTCACCCCACACATGTAATGAAGCTGTAAGCAGGAGCACAGACAGGTGGGCCAGAGCCAGCGTGGTTCTGTCTGACTGATGGGCCAGAGCCAGCGTGGTTCTGTCGGACTGATGGGCCAAAGCCAGCGTGGTTCTGTCTGACTGATGGGCCGAAGCCAGCGTGGTTCTGTCTGACTGATGGGCCGAAGCCAGCGTGGTTCTGTCTGTCGGGTGAGCCGGAGCTACTGTGGTTCTGTCTGTCTGGTTGGCCGGAGCCACCGTGGTTCTGTCTGTCTGGTGGGTCGGAACCAGCATCCACACAGGGAATTAAGGTATGGAAACAAAACAACGTAATCGGAAAAGAAAAAGTAAATAACCTCAACCCTTTTCTTCCATTCACTGAAGTACTAAGGGACACAATTAAACAGTTCAATGGAAAGACACAAATTGAAAACGACCACGCTGCATTTGGCTGTAAGCCGACAGCAGACACCACCAATGTTCTTCGCTAACCTAGGAAACTGCTACGATAGTTCAGCAGGGAGAAAATCCACTACCAGTTTTGGAGCATGAAAAGCTGTGTGGGTTACACTGTATACTACTGTATGCTACATGTGGAAAACCATAAGCACAGCATCCGTCAAACATACCACCAGCCTCAAACAGTGTTGAATTATTTCATGTCTTTTCTATGGTTGTCATTCCGCTCCCCGACAAACACCCTTCTTGTTTACTGGACCGTGCCTCAGGTTTTTGACGGTAACACAAGGCCTTTTTAGTAAATCTAGGAGTGAAAATGTACTTACTTGTTTGAAAGGTCCATCATCAAAACTCCAATCTCCAAACCCATTGGGCGAAGTGAAGGAGTGCTGTTCTGTGGGGGACAGGTTCTTCTCTTCTGCCTCTCGCTTCACATTCATAGGAGGGGAAATAGGTCTGTGTTTAGACACCGCCAACGGAGAGGTGGAATACACAGGAAAAGAAGCGAAGGAACGTTCCGGTTGGAGGGGAGACATCTTCGTCATATGGCCATGCTCCATCCCTACCTCATCATCCTCACTACTTTCTTCACCCTCCACCCTCTCTTCTTGGTCATCCTCCTCTTCATCCGACCCCTGACCTCCCAGTCCGTCCTCTCCGTTCACACTTCCCCTATACACACCACTCAGACTGCTGGCGTAGCTGTTATTACCGCCAAGCCCGGTCTGTGGTCGGCCCACCTGAGGAGTCCTGTCTGTCCCGGCCACCTCCACCCGTTTGCCCTGGAAGGCAGAGTCCAATGGAGCCCCTGTGGCCCGGGACACGGCTACTTGTTTAGCAAACACCATCTGGGCCTGGCGGAGGTTTTTCTCCTGCCGGTCCATCTCCAGCTTAGCCTCCTGGTGCCTCTGCAGTTGCTCCATCACGGCTTCTAATCTCACCCCGACTGGGCTGCCAAGACCAAGACCCAGTCCACCGCCTTCCTGGGATAGGCTGGGCTATTGAGGGAGAAGTGGGACCAAATGTAGAGTAAATACATTGTCCAAGCAAAAATATTTTCAAATTGAAGGATATTTTTTTTGTCCTCTTGACTGTCAGAGTAATTCATAACCAATGTACACAGAGATACCACCATGAGTATAAGACGTAGAAAATATGGTTTAAAGACGTCAATTATTTTCCTCACTGGGGCTTTAAGGTTTTCCCCTCAACAATAGAAAACCTTATTTGTCCGATGTGTAGTTACAGGGTCATGAGATTTTCTACTGGGGATTCTGGCTATATTTAAATGTATAATGTATGACAGCACAATGCCAAGACACCTCTTGGTTTAACCGCAACTAGGTAGAGCCTCCACCACTCGCGTAATCAACTAACATACAGTAGTGCCTGCAGGGTAACCTGAAGTAAAATGGCGGTACTGAGAGTTAACAACATTTCTATAATTGGCTTTTGTTTATTATTTCCTCATGTTCAAAGATAAAATAAAAAAGTAGTAGGCTGCATTTTATTTTATAAATAGTTACTACTATCTATGACTAAAGTCAACAAGGCAAATAAATTAATTCCAAACCAATTCAAACCAATTTCGTTAGATTAAAAACCATAGAAACTAACGAAATGACCACTGATGATCAACTTAATTCATTTTTTAAATAATCTACAGACCTACAGAAACACGTAGAGCGACTAAAACTTTTTTTTGGGGAAAAAAATACATCTCACGCATGTTGTAAAATACAGTAAAATAATGCCTACAGATTTGCTTAAAATTATGACTAACCAACAAAGTTATAATGGTCAGTTGAATACGTTATCGAAAGTTTAAATTACGAGATCCGATCGACCACCAAGTTGCAATCCAATCTACAATTATAGTTTCTTTAAATGTGATATAGCTTATCTGCGCGGTGGTGGAGGGCAAAGCAAACACATGACGTGTCCAACAGTATTTTCTAGTTTTCCCGAAGTGTCCCTGGCCTCTGCTCAACAATGTTAAAACATGCTGAGGAATAAGGTCAGCGAATCCCCGACCAGTTTACAAAATGTAGTCTTATTTGTTTTGTAGTTTCAAAACCGCTTAACAAAAACATTACTTCCACGTCCGTTGTTGCCATTTTTTTCTTACTGTGGGCCAACTAAAATGGGGCACCGTGCCAAATGAAACAGGCGGCCTGCGGCATGCGAACTGGATCGAAACTCACCATTTGCGCTTTCGAGTTGTCCATCCTTCCCTCTCCTTTCCGATGTAGCCGTCTTTTCCACTGGTGTTCTCTTTATTACCCAAATCAATTCACATGACCACTTTGCTAGCCATAATAAACTGTCTGGGGGAAAAATAATAATATAATGCCTATAGCGTTTGTAGCTGCAGTGTTGTGATTAGAAAAGCATCCAAGAGGCCAGTGTAGGGGGTAAATGCCCGGCCTCACCTCCCTGACCGCTGCCTGCGCATGGAAACTCAAACATCCTAGCTTGATTGTCTTTGCGTGTATAGGTTAGTTACACCCCCCACTTCCATGAGACAAGACCCGCCCTAAGTGGCGCTTCTTTCTTTCTTTCTTTCTTTCTTTCTTTCACAGTTTATTATAGCCCAACGTTTAGAATGTTTTGGCTTTGTTCATTTCAAAACCACAGAAATATATAAATAGGATTCGCTACAAAAAGGTTCCATAAAAATGGATGGTAATGTACCCTACTATGTGAAGATATTTTTCATAACAGAGCCAACACTATTGATACATGGCCCATTGGTGATCAGTTTATTTGGAAAGGTCATCAATTTCCCTGCATTCCACATTTCTGTCATCATTCCAACTAAAACATGTTGATGCTTTTAATAATTGGGTACATGTTTGCGTATCTACAAATATGTATTATTTAGCTTTGGTCATGTTAATAAAGTATCCCCCATAATAACTGAGGCCGTGAATGCGAATGGAGACATTGAGCGCCTTATCAAAATAATGTTGAAGTAGCTTATTTCACAAGGACTCGAACCTGCCCCCCAGCGGCAAAAATGCGCAGTAACAATACCGAACCTTCATCACCAGTTGCTTGTCACAAACAACCTGGTCTCAGGGGAATGTGACTTAGCATACGTAAACCTGTGACAGACGACTTAACTGTCCCACTGACTGTTAACTCTAAATGCACTCACCAATAACACCTTATCTTACGAATTCTGCTGTCAAATATTTATGTACGCTATCTTGCATATTCCCCCTGAGAACAGCCAAGTACTGAAATGTAAATATTAGTCACCCTCAGTTTACCCATCATATAAATGACATGTTTGATAAATTTTACCAAAGCCATTACAGTGGGTGTGCTGCATTTTGGATAACAGATAACTAAACTGAATGAACTTTAAACAATGAGAATTTACTATGATAATAGTTATTCTGCACATCGGTCAGTCATACAAACCCAATATGAAGTGCTCCGTGAATACCAAGAATCACATCTGTGACACATTTAACAAAGCATTTTCCCTCACTGTGTTAGGTTAATCAATGCAAACCAAATAACACAATTAATACCCACATTATATATTCTACTTCTATGAGGCAAAGACTAGCATGAATTTTTGCCTCTGTGACTAATGAGAGAGAATGTCATTAATCTTTTTCATGATATGATAGATCCACATCTTTTATTCTTTCAAGTGACTCCAAAATGGTACAAGACATCCACCATTCAGTTCCAGTTGGGCAAAACATAACAGAAAAAAAGTATATGTTAACACACCCATTCAGTTTGTAGTTAAACACCTGATGTCGTCACTCTTGATAAAGACATGAAAAAAATGTTAAACCTTTAACTGCATTAAAACACAAAGATTTTTGGGACCTTTGTTAATAAACTACTTTCTAAACCTCCCATTTTGGGCTGAATGTGAAATGTGTTCATTATATGTGCATGATCAATGCGTGAAATGAGTAGTAATGGGAATTCACTCTTTTCAATGAGCCTGCTCTTGTTCATCAGAGATGGCTCATTCAGCTCCCAAACAACACTTCATTTAAAATGCTTAAAAATAACTGTAGTCAACTTTAACAAAACATACACAGGTGAGACAAATCACACAGCCAATGATCACTAACTTTCAGCCTAATTATTTCATAAGTCTCTTGAAGGGTGCCAATGTTTTTCTCTCAGGAAGTACTATGTTTAATGCAATATTGGACAATTTGAGTTTTGTTACTTTTTTCTCAGTCAGTTTTTTGTTTGCAGTTTTGACACATATCCAAGCACCCCTGAATTTCCCCCCCCCTGCTTTCAAAATGTTTTACAAAATAGGGAATTGTTGAAATCAATAGAAAGTTTGAGAATATATTTGAGTCCGAATGTATGTATATCCATGGATGATCAATGCATTTTGTAAGTTTATCTCTTTGCATTCCACATGTCTGTTATGATGCCAAGTTCAAGATGTTCATTCAAAATTATTTTAATAATTGGATATTATGTCTACACATCAGTAAATATGTATTCTCAAGCTTTGGCTTATCAACATAATGTACAATAGCCTACTGTACAAATGAATGACTTGAGCCTGTCCCCTAGGGGCCAAAGTTAGCTATAACACCAAGCCTGTACAACAAGGTGCTATGTAGCTGGATGTATTAGGCCTACATATTCCCTGATGAAAGTGCTACTCTAACGCACTTATAGCAAATTATTTACAAAAGAACTGAGGAGACCAAGTGCTTGTTAGACAAAAAAAAGCTTGAACATTGGAGCCAGCTGATTAACCAAAAATATCTATATCTGCTTGCCCCTTGTAAAAACAATGAAAATCTACCCACTCACTTTTGAGCATCTACTAAATGAGTGAAATTTAAATGTCAGCATCAGTTTACACATGACACATGATGGCTCTAATGTTGTCATACTTGGCCATTACATATTGCAGCACAGTGATGCATTTTGGGTAATTTTAAGTAATGGATCCACAAAGAGTAGTTATTCATGATGCAGGGTGATCTGTAGATCAATCCGTCATACAACACCAATTTGAAGTGCTCCATGAACACCAATAATCACATTTGTGACATTCAAGAAACATACATTTTTTCCCTTTATTACATTCATCAATATTTTACAAGCAAAAAAACATAATAAAGGCCCAAAATTAAATATCACATATTATACGAGGCAAAGACTAGGTACATGATTCACACAGGACCCCAGAGACATCAACAGCAGTCCTAGGAAAACTAGGGAGAGAAAAACAAAGAAGAATTTCCGTAAGTGGTCTTTCCTTAACACTACGAAAACAAATGCCACCATAGATCTGTCCTGATACAACAGGATGTGAAATGAGCAGCATAGTTCAATTGCTTTGGAGAAATGTTGTTGAACATAGTTCCATTGCTTTGGAGAAAAGTTCTTTGCATGCAATTACAAATAATTCTACGACAGATGATATTGCAAGATTTAAACCATTGACTGCATTAACATACTTAGAGATGCATTCTGGGACTTTTCCAAATCTCCCATCTGAGCAAAATGTTAAACTTTGGATTGTGTTAATACATTCTCTGATATTTAATGAATGTTCTACTGTGCACCCTAATGATCTGTGCCCGTAACATTCCTGTTAATTTGATACTTACCCAATTATAATTTGTCAATGCCAAGCTCCTCAGGTGTGGAGATGCCCAGCTCATCTAGTGTTGGTCGCAGCTCCTGAATAAGATACGGGTAGATGTCTTTATGGGGGCCAGATTTGTCCTAGGGAAACAGGAAATAAACACATAAACCAACGATTTTGAGAAAATTGACAGGTTTGATGATGTGGCAAAATAGTATGGGTGCTGCAGTTTTTGCATTACGTTCATAGTAGAATTATGCATTTTCACAATTGTTAGTTGACATTTACCCTATTTGTGGTACGTGTAATATTTGTTCAAGTCCAGAAGAATTAGAACAAGTATATGGAATAGAGATAAGTTCAAAAAAGACTTTCCAGAGACAGGCCTTATGCTGAAACTGCCATTTAACCATGTATACATCATGTTCTTGGAAGATTATTTTCATGTTCATCGGAGTATCCTCAACTCACCTTGACAGCCTCCAGGATACGGATGGCACTAGCCAAGTCATTTAACCGGCGGCAGGCTCTGAGGGCCGCGTCGAGGATCTTTGGCTCAGGAACCAGGTCGTAACCGATCAGGGTGTTCATCCCTGGACAAACGCAACTTCAGGTTAGTTACATAAAATGAGAAGGTTAATTACCAGATATTACCAGCTGGGATTCACAATAAACAGTGTCTTCTCTCAAGGTCTACAATAAGTTTATTGGTTTGAGAGACTACACAATAATATTGTTCAGACATTTTGCAAATCTCGGCCCATGTTTCACAACCTGGGGTACTAATTCAGCTGGGGCGAGACACTAACCCTAATGATTAGCTGCACATGAGGTAAATCAGGCCAAGGAAACATAACCAAAAAGGCAGGGGAAAACAATGATGTCGATTCGCGGGCTGTGGATCTGTTTGTAGGCCACCTTCCTCAGTGGGCTGAGTCATCAATGCAGCACTATCATAAAGCCGAGGGCTGGGAAACCTCTTTCCCAGAGGAATGAACATATCCCAGGATTGAGCTATTATGACAATAGATTAAATTGAATGCATGTCAACACCTAGTTTTGCAGTTGGTTAAATCTAAAACATCAAGTGTTGGCTGCCCTTCTGTACTAATTACTCCCCTGACTATTATTTAATTAGTTAACGAGACTTTCTAAATGCGTAAGAGACACCTCATGGACCAATGACTCCATCTGCTAACAACAGTTTCCATTGTTAAAAGCTAAAGTCAAAATCGGGTGTGGGCGAATTGCTATTCGAGTCACTGAGCAATAAACAAGAAAATATTAAATACAATTTTAAGATGCTAACCCCCGCCTTAATACAAATTCTAGCTATCTGGTTGTCTGTTACCCCTCCATACTCTTTATAACCAGGAATAGCCAGCAGGGGGCCCTCTCTCACCTTTCCTCAGCTCCCACTCATCGATGTCTGGCTTGTTGAAATAGGTGACCCAGCGGGCATCAAACTCCTCGTCCGTCTCCTGCTTTCCACCGTGTGAATAACAGCGCTGAGCCAAGGGTGCTGTAGAATGACAGTGGCAGAACACAATCTGGCTCACTGTCATTGATTGTTACATTGAATCGCGGCTGTCTTCTGGGCTTTGGTGAACTAAAACGTCTGCTAGACTCTTAATATGAAGGTCTATTCATTCTGAAGGTCAGAAATTAAATCTCTACTTTGCTGCCATGTAGTCTGTTATGTAATCTGAAAAAAACGACCACCACACGCTAACCGTGAAGGGTATCTAGCTACCCCTGCTAAGTATACGTAGCAATGGAAGGTGGTGGTGTGTTATTGGACCTTTGCCAGTGTACAGTAACGTACTTACACGACCTAGCTAGTCCCAACATGTCACCGTTTTTCACAGTCCAAAGGGTCATTTTGGTGAGAGGGAATAGCCTAGAATAGCAACCGCGATTATTGAGACCATAGTATTCTTTTAAAGAACCAAAACGTATCCTATTTGTTTATAAAAAAGCACATACATAGGTTATACAAGTTATGCCAGCACGGCCCAGGTATCTGATAAGGCTTGAGAATGACAACTACTTAGTGGAGCCCCATAAACCAATAGGTCTGACTCTGAGATTGAAGCAGCATCGCTACCAATCTTGGGGTTGTATAATCTATTAGAGTTCCCGCAAGCTTAATTTATAACCTAGTACAGTACAGTATTTCGAGTTGAACATCAACACTTGTTTGTATGGATACGCAAAAAATACCATGATGTAATCACAATCTGAGGTTAGTTGAAGAGACATGTCTTACGATTAGTTATCGAAAGATCCCAAGCTAGGTAGCTAAGAATAACTACCGGTAAATTTCTGCCATGGTTAGTAGCACAGCCCCGTATCAGGAAGGTGGATAGCTAGATACAGGCCCAAGCCTCACTCAAGCAGTCGGTCATTGCAAGGGCATAAAAAAATCCACCGGAATATTTTAAAACGTATCCAAACGTAATACTTGTTTTCAGTAGATAGCCAACAAATAGCCCAATCTTAACTACGTCTCGAACTTTTTGTTAATCGAAAAGTTGTATTTTGTTATGCATCGGCAACTGATTGTGTGCTAGCCACTAACACCTGCTAACGTTAGCTAGCTAGTCAATAACTCCTGCTGTCTGATTCCCCCTCGAACATCCGCATGCACCGTTTCCTTAACTTTGAAACAAGGACAAAAGGTAACGAAACACAAGGATACCTGTACACCCAGGCCGTGCCCGTGTCAAACTCCGGGCACCAGACACTGAAAGTCGGACGGCTGCTCTGAACATGACGAGAGGACAACCAGCTACTGCTGAAACAAATATTGATGGGATCCGATTTAGTTTTAGCTCAGTAGACCTAGCCAGTAACCACGCTCTGCGCAATGTGCGCATGCGCAAATTGTGTATGGCATCTGAATGGGATTTTTGACTTTGGACATAAGAATTGTTTGATAGGTCTACAATTGCAAGGAACATATTAATTCCGAGAGGGCAGTTGTAATAAAAAACTGTTTCAGGAACCGATGTCAAAAAAGTAAGAATAGACTGTGTGAAAGATAATTTATTGAGATATTTGAAGTGGCCCAGAAATGGAGCTGAACACAAGAGTGTTGTTTGTATGAGAATAGCAGCCAAACTAAACACAAAAGAAGCAGTTATTTCACCCCTAGTCATTGTTTTACTATCAGCAATAACAAGTCTTTCTTGTTTTCAATATCCTCGTATTTACTTTCTGTTTAGTCCGGGAGCAAGGTTCATTTGGAACCAGGAAACTGACACAAAACACTACACAATGTTCACTGCCATTGAGGGCGTTCTTTCATGCAGATTCTCTTGGCTTCAGGGCAGGGCAGGATGAACTGCTGGGGACAGGGTCAGTGAGATGTCCACTGTCCTGCAGCCAAGGGAGACCTCTCCCAGTCTCTCTCCTCAGATGGTGCTTGCTTGTACCTGTGCTGTAGCGGATGGCGAAGTGCACTGCTTCCGCCTTCCCAAAACCTCAAAGCACTGTCGCCCTGTGTCCAACACTGGTCCTGGCGGATCTGTTCCAGTGGTGCTGACGGTGCTTCTTGGGTCTGATGAGTTGGACTATAGAGGGCAATGGGGTCACTTCCCACTCGGGCAGAAATGGCATACTGGAGGTCTGGGTGCGGGTACTGTGGAGGTTGGTACCCAGGATTGGGTGGGGTTTCTGGGGCTTGATACCCAGGTTCAAGTGGGTCCAGCGGGTCTTTAGACAGTAGGATACTGATAGCAGGAACTGTCTTCTGCACTGTTACCCTGGAGTTGGGTTTTGCCTCAGTCTCCAGACTCTCCCATACTTCATTTACGGTCTTGTACTGGAGAATAGACAACTGGTGCAGCCCGCCCAGCTTGCGTTTCAGGATTTCAACACAACTAATAGTCTTGGTGATCCCCCTGGCCGACCCTGTGAAGACAACTTGACGCACACTCTGTCCCATCCACTTCTGATTCCCACCGTCCAAGACTCTGTCTCCCAGACTCAGCCCTGTAACAGTCTGACCTCGGACCGGGTCCAAGATGTCCTGTCCTTGTCTCAGCCATGTCTGACTCCAGACCTTGTCCAAGACTTCTTCCCATCTCAGTCCTTTCCGGGTCAAGCCACCATCCACTTCATGTCTAAGTCCTGTCTGGGTCATGCCGTCATCCACTTCATATCTTAGTGCTGCCCGAGTCATTTTGTCATCCACATCATGTCTTAGTGCTGTCCAAGTCATTCCGTCATCCACTTCATGCCTTAGTCTTGTCCAAGTCATTCCATCATCCACTCCTTGTCTCAGTTTCATTCGTCTCTTTCTCGGAACTCTCTCTCCCTCGCTCTGCATACGAGCCATGACAAATCCCAGGAGGTTTCGGATCTTGCTCCCCTCCCTCACTCTCATTTCGATAACATTGGCTGCCAGTCCGGGGAATGGACAGGCACTTGGCTCTTCTGTAGTACAGACCCTCCTGAAGTTGGACTGCTTTCCTAGTTGAGGAGAGTACAAAGAGGATGAGGAAGTAGAAGGGCGATCTAGGCTAGGTAAGGCAGCCTGGGTTGATTTTGTATTGATAGAGGTGCAGCAAGTGCAGGATGAGATGTGGTCCCTCTGCCCTCTGATACAGCGGAACAGGCTAGAAGGTCCTTCATACTCCATTTTCTGTGACGTCAGTCCTCTTTTAATCCAAGGCAAGCCTGAAAAACTGAATTCAAAATGGTCCGTAGGGAAGATAGTAAATCTCTCTTTTTGGTCCTCTAGAAGCTACAAAAACAATAATGATGTTCCTACTTCTCAGTACCACTGGACTGGATAGAAAAAAGTCAGGGTCCTGCTCCGACTGAGGCTGGGGTATGCCTTTAAGGTCCTCGCAGTACTGTCACACAGTCAAGAAATATGACAATGAGAGAGACGGACAGAGAGAGGTGAGAGAGATGGAGAGTGAGACGGAGAGAGAGAAAAATTGAGAGACATTCCATTGGCTGTCCTGTCCTTAATCACAGTGCATGTATACATGAATGTGTGTGTGTTTGACCATGCCTGATTAAATATATGTTTTGATGTGATGTAATGAGGCACAAAAACAACACTTAGTCTCTGTAGAACGATGAAATGAGGAGCTGTCATGTCACAGTGACTCTTAAAACGTCTTATACAGTCAAAAACAAGCCAGACAACAAGACTAACCTGAAAAGGATTAGTTAGGGAAGAGTTCTGTGAGGTAACGTGTATTTACTTTCCGCAGATTCGGCAGCAAGACAGCATGTGAGAAGCACCATCATTTTGTTCCATTTTGTATGTTGGCCATTCATAATACAAACAGCTGACATGGTTATAGGTTCACTGTTCTCCTGATAGACAGACAGAGATATAGAGAGTGATATATATAGAGAAAAAGAGAGTGATAGAAACATAGAGAGCCCATCTGTTGTTGGCAAACAATAGCCGCCTCCAGGTTCGCTTTTTCAGGGTATCAGGCCCCATGGGGAGCGTGGTGAACAGCTCAGCAGTCCCCGTTCTCATCACACACCTCATAGCCCCTGGTGCCGAGTGACCCAGAAATGGAAAGTCGTTTCGCACATTGAAATCAGCTGGTAAGACGGTTGCACTCAGGTTCCTTATTTCACATGCTTAGATGAGAGAACCCAGAAATGTTTAGACATTTTTTTTAGGAAATATGTCCAAATCCTTTTTCTTCATTCTGGTAGGGCTCCCCCTAACACCTCACTGTTAGTGGCCTTGTTCTATTGCCCTGCTAGAAAACACATATTTGTTTGTGTGTGTTCACTTAAAAGATATTTGTTGTGTTTTTCAACAGTTCAGCTGACCTGTTTTTCTAGTTCTCTCATCCCAGAGTATTAGACTTGGCATGAGGCAGCTGGTCTGGGGCTCATGTGGAACCAGTGCAGTGTTATAATGCTGTATGTCTGCATCACAGAACACACACACGCACGCACGCACGCACGCACACTTACGGCTTATGCCATCTCTGTAACGCCCCCTTGTGGGCACTGATGACAGACTTATGTGCCGTGAAACTGAAAGTCACACAGCCGATACACCACCCATCTGTACACCTGCCCCTGAATGACAGCCTCCTGGGCTGGGTGGTAGCGCCACCCTGTGGTAGTGCTCTGACATAGCTCCGTTCACATAGCATGTTAGTGGAGCGTGATTGTCCCTGATTAAAACAGAGGTGGTTGAACAAAACATCAAATTTTAATCGAAAAAAGTTATGAGCAATCCTGATTTTTATTCACGCACAGTCACAATCTGTCCTGCACTAATCTATATAACTACGAAATATGACGGACAGGAGAGGGGATGGGCATTTCAATTGGACGTCAACATTGCATCACAGTGTGGCATTTCACCAATTGGACAATAAAATATTCAGAATTCCCTAATGGCCCAGATTGATTCTCCGTGTTTTACATTGGTCCACAGTATATTCATTAGAGGTCCTCATTGGTCCATTTGATATTTATCAGTAATACATTTTAATAAGTTTGGTGCTAAGGTGTGTCTTATTTCACACATGTTCAAGATAAGTCATAAGTTTGCATACCCTGGCAGAAATTGTGAAATTTTGGCATTGATTTTGAAAACATGACTGATCATGCAAAAAAATCTGTCTTTTATTTAAGGATAGTGTTCATATGAAGCCATTTATTACCACATAGTTGTTTGGCTCCTTTTTAAATCATAATGATAATAGAAATCACCCAAATGGCCCTGATCAAAAGTTTACATACCCTTGAATGTTTGGCCATGTTACAGAAACACAAGGTGACACACACAGGTGAAAATGGCAATTAAAGGTGAATTTCCCACACCTGTGGCTTTTTAAATTGCAGTTAGTGTCTGTGTATAAATAGTCAATGAGTTTGTTAGTTCTCATGTGAATGCATTCAGCAGACTAGATACTGAGCCATGGGGAGCAGTAAAAAACTGTCAAAAAACCTGCGTAACAAGGTAATAGAACTTTATAAAGATGGAAAAGGATATAAAAACATATCCAAAGCCTTGCAAATGCCAGTCAGTACTGTTCAATCACTTATTCAGAAGTGGAGAATTCGGGGAGCTCTTGATACCAAGCCAAGGTCAAGTAGACCAAGAAAGATTTCAGCCAGAACTGCCAGAAGAATTGTTCGGGATACAGAGAAAAACCCACAGGCAACCTCAGGAGAAATACAAGCTGCTCTGGAAAAAGACAGTGTGGTTGTTTCAAGGAGTACAATACGACAATACTTGAACAAAAATGAGCTGCATGGTCGAGTTGCCAGAAAGAAGCCTTTACTGCGCCAAAACTACAAAAAAGCCCGGTTACAATATGCCTGACAACACCTTGACACACCTCACAGCTTCTGGCACACTGAAATTTGGAGTGACGAGACCAAAATAGAGCTTTATGGTCACAACCATAAGCGTTATATTTGGAGAGGGGTCAACAAGGTCTATGGTGAACAGAATACCATCCCCAATGTGAAGTATGGTGGTGGCTCACTGATGTTTTGGGGGTGCGGGAGCTCTGAAGACATGGAAAATCTTGTGAAAATTGATGGCAAGATGAATGCAGCATGTTATCACAAAATACTGGCAGATAATTTGCATTCTTCTGCACAAAAGCTGCGCATGGGACGCTCTTGGACTTTCCAGCACGACAATGACCCTAAGCACAACGCCAAGTTGACCCTCCAGTGGTTACAGCAGAAAAAGGTGAAGGTTCTGGAGTGGCCATCACAGTCTCCTGACCTTAATATCATCGAGCCACTCTGCGGAGATCTCAAACGTGAGCTTCATGCAAGACGGTCAAAGACTTTGCATGACCTGGAGGAATTTTGCGAAGACGAATGGGCAGCTATACCACCTGCAAGAATTCGGGGCCTCATAGACAACTATTACAAAAGACTGCACGCTGTCATTGATGCTAAAGGGGGCAATACACAGTATTAAGAACTAAGGGTATGCAGATTTTTGAACAGGGGTCAGTTCATTTTTTTCTTTGTTGCCATGTTTTGTTTTATGATTGTGCCATTCTGTTATGACCGACAGTTGAATATGAATCCCATAATAAATAAAAGACGTGTTTTGCCTGCTCACTCATGTTTTCTTTACAAATGGTACATATATTACCAATTGCCCAAGGGTATGCAAACTTTTGAGCAGAACTGTATTGCAAACATGTGAATTATAAGTACTTGTATACGTGTGTGAATTGGAAATGTGTTTTTATTCTCCAGATCTGACTCCTTCAGCCAGTACTTGCCAAACGATCTCAACCACTTGCATACATTCTGCCCCCATAGTTCTTTGTTGCCAGGCCTGATCAGATTTGGCTTGTGTTATTTTTGTTCAACTCAGTAGCGCGAAAAATACTTCCCTCTCAGATGCATATTGTAGTCCTGGTCTCCTGTCCCAGCTCAGACGTTGCATGCATTTATTGTTGTTTCATGTGTCATTGACTCACAGGTTGCCCTAGCACACGACATGGTCGTCTATTACGTCATCATATTTAGTGAGGAATTGCGTGATCTGTCAGGTATGAGCATCGTCTGAGCAGAGGAACGCGCCCACAGTCTCCAGTCAGCGGCACGCCGTGGTGATACGGTACACACACCGTCCCTCAGCAGGACTTAGTCCCGATCACCCTGATAATCTCCTTTTCAATGCGGATGTCCTGGGTGTTGACGTTGGCATCTCCCACCTGGCCGTTCTCATACCTGGAGAAGACAACGATTATCAGGGAGGTCAGTGATGTAATATATAAAATATATTATATGACTTTTTGAGTGTAAGATCCAGCTGATGAACTACAATGGCATTACTTAACAGTCTTTTGTTCACATTTACGTAGGCTGCCAATAAATCTGGAGGGCACTGTATATACAGTACACACACACACACAGTGCTGGCTCTAGTTTTTTGGGGGCCCTAAGCGGTTTGGGGCCCCCTAGCAGTCGGGGGCCCCAAGTGACCGCTTATGTAGCTTATGCCTATAACCACCCCTGCACATACATTATATATAATATATGTACACGTTTAGGCATGAGGGGGTTTGGTATTTTGACAATATATCACATCTAAAAGCTGTTCTTTGAGGTAACGCGCAAGCCGTGATGCATTGGCAATATTTCACAACCCCCCGAGATGCCTTTTTGCAATAATAAACCAGGTACTAATGCAGTTAGATCAGTAAAAACTGATGTGATGTCATAACCTTGTTATACGGTGTCATATATCACATCTATCAACCAAACAGCATTCAAGACACAATCCACCTGGTTTATAAATATATATAAATATATAATGTGTGGAGAAAGAAAGAAACACCGATATACATTATACAATACAGTGGATATAAAAAGTCTACACTCCCCTGTTAAAATGCCAGGTTTTTGTGATGTAAAAGAATGAGACAAAGATATATCATGTCAGAACTTTTTCCACTTTTAATGTGACCTATAATGTGAACAATTCAATTGAAAAACAAACTGAAATCTTCAAGGGGGAAAAATGACAAATAAAAACCTTACAATAACCTAGTTGCATAAGTGTGCACGCCCTCTTATAACTGGGGATGTGGCTGTGTTCAGAATTAACCAATCACATTCAAACTCAAGTTAAATAGAAGTCACTACACACCTGCCATCATTTAAAGTGACTCTGATTAATCACAAATAAAGTTCAGCTGTTCTAGTAGGATTTTCCTGACATTTTCTTAGTTGCATCTCAGAGCAAAAGCCATGGTCCGCAGAGAGCTTCCAAAGCATCAGAGGGATCTCATTGTTGAAAGATAACAGTCAGGAGAAGGGTACAAAAGAATTTCCAAAGCATTAGATATACCATGGAACACAGTGAAGACAGTCATCAAGTGGAGAAAATATGGCACAACAGAGACATTACCAAGAACTGGACATCCCTCCAAAATTGATGAAAAGACGAGAAGAAAACTGGTCAGGGAGGATTCCAGTAGGCCTACAGCAACATTAATTGCAGAATTTCTGGCAAGTACTGGCTGTGTGCTACATGTGACAACAATCTCCCGTATTCTTCATATGAATGGGCAATGGGTGGCAAGACGGAAGCCTTTTCTTACAAAGAAAAACATCCAAGCCCGGCTGAAGTTTGCAAAAACAAACATCAAGTCCCCCAAAAGCACATGGGAAAATATGTTATAGTCTGATGAAACCACGGTTGAACCTTTTGGCCTTAATTCCAAAAGGTATGTTTGGTGCAAAAACAACACTGCACATCACCCAAAGAACACCATACCCACAGTGAAGCATGGTGGTGGCCTTAGTCAGGGTGGAGGGAATTATGAACAGTTCCAAATACCAGGCAATTTTGGCACAAAACCTTCAAGCGTCCGTTAGAAAGCTGAAGATGAAGAGGAAGTTCACCTTTCAGCACGACAACGACCCAAAGCACACATCCAAATCCACAAAAGCATGGCTTCCCCAGCAGAAGATTAACGTTTTGGAATGGCCCAGCCAGAGCCCAGACCTGAATCCAATTGAACATCTGTGGGGTAATCTGAAGAGGGCTGTGCACGGGAGATGTCCTCACAATCTGACAGATTTGGAGTGCTTTTGCAAAGAAGAGTGGGCAAATATTGCCACATCAAGATGTGTTATGCTGATAGACTCCTACTCAAAAAGACTGAGTGCTGTAATAAAATCAAAAGGTGCTTCAGTAAAGTATTAGTTTAAGGGTGTGCACACTTATGCAACCAGGTTATTGTGAGTTTTTATTCTTTATAATAAAAAACTTTTTTTTATTTTTTTATTATATTTTTTATTTTTATCAAAGATTTCAGTTTGTTTTTCAATTGAATTGTTCACGTTATAGGTCACATTAAAGGTGGAGAAGTTCTGACATGATTTATCTTTGTCTCATTCTTTTACATCACAAGAACCTGGCATTTTAACAGGGGTGTGTAGACTTTTTATATCCACTGTATGTACACCCAGAGGTCAGTTCATTAGGAACACTTCCCTGTCAACAAACAGGGATCATTGCTACAGACGGTCACATGACTGTTGTTTGCTATATAAACCAGGCAGGCCGGCATCGAGGCGCTCAGTTACCATTCGATTGAACATTGGAAACGAGTGACCTATGCAACATTAAGCATGTTATGATAAGAGACCTGCTGGTTCCAGGAAATCTGGGATCTTGGTGGGGTTCATTAGGACACCAAAAAAATGTATTGCTTTAAAAAATGAGAGTCCAGGTATACTCTCCCTGTTTCGGCAGATTGGTATCTGATTAACATTAGTAGCTGGGTAGGTGAAGTGGTTGGTACCTGATTAAGACTAGCAGCTGGGTGACTTTTTTGGTGTTTTTCTGAAACTCCATACTTACACAAAGAAGAATCGTGTGCACACGTGGTCAGACATTGGACACACCCATATATCCCTGTGTTTCTGAAGATCCTTAGATGTTATCACTGAGGAAACAATCATTACAGTAATAAGGGACTGGCTGATCAAATCTAAGTTCATTGACTAGAAAAACATGATAGCATGTGTTGCCGTGGTGATGGCAAAAGGCCTGTGTTACGCGTCATTAGAAAATGCAATGGGAAAATGATAACAATACTGTAGTATTAACTGTGACAGGAAACTGGAAGAAACTCCCAAACAAATTTACAGTGGAAGATGCCTGTGTCAGTCTTTACCGAATGGATAAATGTTGAGACAGTAATATTGCAAAACACAAACAAATATGTACCTTCACAAATCGCGATACAATTTAAATTCCTGCTCTGAAGGAACCTGGAATGTCCTGGTTTTTCCTAAAAGAAGAGGAAAGTTGAAGCACACCCAGAAACATATGGCATCTGTAGCATGTGATTTCGTAAAGCCATCTAGACATTAAAATCCAGAGAAAAACCTGTTAAGTTCATCTAATCCCAATGTGTTTTGTGTGGGGACCTGTTTCAGGGTGTTGATGTGGTTGTTAAGGTTGACCAGCTCCTGTCTAGTAGGTATGTCGTGCTGTCCTCTACCCATCCCGGAGTATTCAAAGGAGATGCTTGAGACTGGGCTCAGGTAGATGCCCTTCCCATACGCAGCACCATGTAGCTGGAGGAGAGAAGAGGACAGGTCAATAGGTTTAAAAGAACCTGAAACAAGGGAAAAGACACCTATAAGGTTTATACATATTAAAATGTTAAAATATTCAGCGTGACTCGGGAAAAGTCACTGCGAGGTCACTGGGGTCAGTCCCGATTAAGCCGGACAGTAGATCTCATGATCGTTACTACTCTGTACAATTTAGAATACAACACCGTACCTGCAGTTTTGTGCATGAGGCGTTGACAAGTCCATTCCTCATGATAGAATGCCAGTTTTCTATATGGGAACCACTGGGTGAATAGAAGGACAAATGTTAGAGGGAATACACTATTGTTTGTGTGTGTGTGTGTGTGTGTGTGTGTGTGTGTGCATGTGATGTGTGTGCATGTGTGTGTGTGTGTGTGTGTGTGTGTGTGTGTAACTTACTGGAAGGCGAAGGTGCTGCCATAGAGTTTTCTCGCTGCCCGAAAGCGAGCCTCTTTGGCAGGAGGGCTGCTGATTAACAGGAACTGATGGGGTGTGTGCATGAACTTTAGTTGCTATGGATCAAACAGAAGTCATCAGGCCAAGCCAATTACTGTAGTAGTAGTAGTAATAGAAATAGTAGTAGTAGTAGGAAGTGGTAATAGTTGTAGTAGTAATAATAATAGTAGTAGTAGAGGCAGGAAGTGGTAATAGTTGTAGTAGTAATAATAATAGTAGTAGTTGTAGTAGCAGTAGGGAGTGGTAATAGTTGTATTAGTAATAATAGTAGTAGCAGTAGGGAGTGGTAATAGTTGTATTAGTAATAATAGTAGTAGTAGTAGGGAGTGGTAATAGTTGTATTAGTAATAATAGTAGTAGTAGTAGGGAGTGGTAATAGTTGTATTAGTAATAATAGTAGTAGTAGTAGGGAGTGGTAATAGTTGTATTAGTAATAATAGTAGTAGTAGTAGGGAGTGGTAATAGTTGTATTAGTAATAATAGTAGTAGTAGTAGGGAGTGGTAATTGTTGTAGTACTAATAACAATAGTAGTTAAGAAGATTGTCCGAGTCATCCATATGGTATTTAGGTGCTACAGGAGACTAGTGAGCGGAGTTGTTAAACCAACCCTGTTCAACGGCAGCTTGACAATATGAGATCTGTTGCTTGATATTATCCATCGCAGCAAAGGGTGAGCAAGTGGATCTACTGTGTCCATCTGTTTCTTGATCGATGAATATGGACCCTGAAAGATATTAAATCTTATTTCAGTAAGTGGATAAGTCAGTAAGAGCAGCCTAAGCCGGGGTATACCAGGATTAAATCCAGCCTGAGCCACTGCCTTCGGTGGTCATACTCCAGCATTAAATCCAGCCTGAGCCACTGCCTTTGGTGGTCGTGCGCCAGGATTAAATCCAGCCTGAGCCACTGCCTTCAGTGGTCATACGCCAGGATTAAATCCAGCCTGAGCCACTGCCTTCGGTGGTCATATACCAGGATTAAATCCAGCCTGAGCCACTGCCTTCCGTGATCATATACCAGGATTAAATCCATTTTGAGCCACTGCCTTCGGCAGTCATACCAGGATTAAATCCAGCCTGAGCCACTGCCTTCCGTGGTCATATACCAGGATTAAATCAAGCCCACTACTCTTCTAGCTAAATTCTCCTCCATCATTCACCACTCTTTGTCCAATAGAGCATATAAATGCCAGAAAACATAACTTTAACGTATCTTTTTTTTAAATAAGTCAAGGTACACATTTATTACAGTATGCAAAACAGACATTTTAAACATTGTATTACTTCAGTCACCTGTGTCATCTCCCTGATCGTCATGACGCTGTCCAGAGCTTTCTGCAGCCTGTCGAAGCTCTTCCTCTGTGGAAATATAGATATTGATTGATCGATCGATAATATAATCCCTAAAAATGTGACAGCAGACAACTCACAAATGATGTACTGCACATGGCTTTCCATCGTCATCAGCGTACTTTTTATTCTGAATAAATCAAGTACAGTACCTCAGGACTGAAGGCCAGGGACTTGGGGTTCAATGGATCGACCACTGAGGGGTACGGTTCGAGGATGACGCTATTCCGAGAGGACTCCACAGCGGCCCTGCACATGGCCACCAGCAGGTCCACCACCTGGACCCCAGAGACCAGGTGGTCATAATCAGGCCTGGTTCTAGGCATAAGTGACGTAAGTGGCCGCATAGGGCCCACTACCGCTAGAGCCCCAAATCGAATTTTGCATAGGGGCCCCAAAAGGCTAGAGTCGGCACTGGTCATGATCATAGTATAATGGTGCGTGCACGCGCGTGTGCGTGTGTGTGTGTGTGTGTGTGTGTGTGTGTGTGTGTGTGTGTGTGTGTGTGTGCCAATATGTACCTCTGCTCCAGTGGCCACCTCCTCTGAAGCGTCGGCCATCACTCCCAAAGTGTAAAAAGAGAACACACACAGCTCCCGGCCACACACGGCAGACTGTAAACATAGGAACAAACAAGCCTTTCACGGTCCCACTTCCACATTAAAGTCATCCATCCAAGATGATATGTGAAGATGCTTTTTTCGTAAGTTACGGAGCACACCTTTAACATGTAGCCGTTCTGAAAAACGTGTCGCTCGTCGCAGACAACACAATATTCATTCAGAGTGGGAATCCTCTGTTCTGCATATTTCATCACCTATTTGCAAAGAGAGAGTATAGGCGACTGGTACAGGAATTCAACAGAGCACACTAAATGAATCTTCTAGCCAATTTAGTTATTTTGCAGTTTTAGTAAACAGATGTGTGATAGCATTTCCTGTAGTCATTTTAGAATGTGTTGTCTGGCAATATTAACAAGAGCTTGTTACATCAATCATTCACTAAGGCTTTATCCGGACCCTCTGATATATTTGTAGTATTTAAACAGTACCCAAAACCAGTCTGTAATATTTGTAGGTTTTTAAATAGTACCCAAGGTCAGTCTGGTGTATTTTTAGGTTTTTAAACCATACCCAAGGCCAGTCTGGTGTACTTTTAGGATTTTAAACCATACCCAAGACCAGTCTGGTGTATTTGTAGGTTTTTAAACAGTACCCAAGACCAGTCTGGTGTATTTTTAGGATTTTAAACCATATCTAAGACCAGTCTGGTGTATTTTTAGGTTTTTAAACAGTACCCAAGACCAGTCTGGTGTATTTGTAGGTTTTTAAACAGTACCCAAGACCAGTCTGGTGTATTTGTAGGTTTTTAAACAGTACCCAAGACCAGTCTGATGTATTTTTAGGATTTTAAACCATACCCAAGGCCAGTCTGGTGTATTTTTAGGATTTTAAACCATACCTAAGACCAGTCTGAAATGTAAGTTTGATTGAACTAAACACAATGTTTACTGACAGTGGATTGTTTACATACATTGGATGTATGTTTCTGAAGACAGTGCATTAGGCCATACCTGTACTAAGAAACCATGTTGTAATGTGGGGACTGACTTGCAGTGAACCAGGGCCTCAGAGGAGAAGAGCAGCTCGATCAGTTGTTTGGTTGTGATGTGAGCTGGAGACCGAACTGCAGACACCGCTACCCTCTGAGGCAGGGACAGAGGACAAGACAGCATGTCAACTGACAGGGTCCACATCAAGAAAGGGAACGGTGGCTAGAATGAACGAGCAGGACGAAGTCCAACAATGTCGACCGTTTTAGTTGTCAGACTCTGGATGCTGTCAGCCTGATTGTGGATCACTGTGTGCTTTGTTGCCAACATGGCGATGACAATGACCGTAGGAGTGGGAAAGAAAGTGATGAAGCCAATATGGAATGGATTAGATCCATGGCACACAGTGGTAGCTGAGGGGCATGGTGGGTGTAGCTGAGGGCATGGTGGGTGTAGCTGAGGGCATGGTGGGTGTAGCTGACAGGCATGGTGGGTGTAGCTGACAGGCATGGTGGGTGTAGCTGAGGACAGGTAGTGACCATACCTTGCCATTAGGTATGTAGGTGAACAGTTCTCCTGCAGGGTTCTTAATAGTGTAAGAAACAGTCCGGTTCATGAGTCGATTGATTCTCAGCTCTGGTCCAACCAGCTTTACCTTCAGAGGCAAAGGATCCTGGCCGTTGTTGACTTCACCGGGTCTGGACCACACAGGGAGGGATTTGTGAAAGTCCAGAAACTCCTCCTGAACTGTAACTGTCGTAGATACATGTGGACATCTGAAAGGATCTGGATTCAAGCAATATAAAGGTAGCTAAACCTAACCCTTTGATGGGTCAGCCATATTGAATTTACTCTGCGTAGGAAGAACTGAGAGTTGTATGGGATTTTTTCCTGAGTATATTTCTGAAGTGAGAATGAGCGGTAACGTACCTGGACCCGGGTGACAGGATGCTGAGTCCGGCCTGGAACAATTTGATGGTTCCTCCAGGTTTGAACCAGCTGTGTCGGGTCTTCTGTTGGGCCACAAGTGTTTCGTTGCTCAGGTCCTTCCACTGCTGGGACACGAAGCTGCTCAAAACCCTAGGAGGTAAGAAGAAGACACCTCCGTAACCCATTTGTTTTTTGACGGTGTGATTATTTGTATTCCAATTCTGTTTATTTTTTTGTCATATGAAGTGTTTTCTGCGTTTCTCCACCAACAATGTCTAAGTGACAATTATGGCTTTGTCGCATTTCAAAAACTCTACATCTGGGCCACCCCCACTTGGCCATCATAGACCCTTGTGAGGCCAATCGCAGCTCTACCAGCTACCGGTGGGCAGAGGCTTGAATACACGCCAACAGTCTCCGCGTTGTCTGCCTTCCACCAGTCCCCAGACCACTGCAAACTGCAGATGAGACACATACTAACAGAACCTGGCCGTGAATATATTAAGGACAAAGCAAGGTGTTTCCAGTGGGGTGTATTCTGGGAATGCTCACTTTCGTAGCTGCAGTCCCAGGCTGAATGCATCTCTGTTAGACGGCTGGAAGACCTCCACAGTGGGTTCTGGCCCATCCAAGTACTGGGACAGAGAGAAGCGCAGCCGGATGATAATGGGTTCCCCTGGGATGATCTTCCACGCCCTGGCCACGTCATCCTAGGGATAAGAAAGACACCAATTTAACGTGAACAGCGTAAGAAAATTTCCACTTTATCTATTTTATACACAGTGTAAGTATGGAAACCTCGGACAGCTAGTGCGGCGGTATCATGCTACCAATTTAAATTGTCGATATGTACTGCAAATGTACTTGGCAAATGATTCTGATTCTGAGTGTCACCAACATGAGAAGACACCTTAACCTTTCAGGGACATCAAATACTTTGTTTATTTTAAATAAATCTGTGGCATCTATAGTATTTAGGCCAGAGCAACACCGATGCAAGACAACAACATAAACACACTCCTGATGCAGAACTCACATCCAAGAAATTGACACTGATGTGCAGGTCAATGTCCATGTCATCAATCAACCTGTATTCTCTGGCGGAGACAGCAGAGTCCTGGTAGATGGCCCTCGCTGCCTCTACGTCCCTGTCCAGCTGAGGACATCTGTAGAAGTCGGCCTCAAAGCCATCCTACAGATGCAGTGTGGGATCTTAAGCACTTTGTAACATCGTAGGAATTATAAAAGGATGTAACGTATCAACAGAAATGGCTGTGTAGTATAAAACTGTGGAAAATGTTTTCATTTTAAAAAAATACTGTTGTTTCAACGAATGTAAAAACGACAATATGAACAGTTACCAGTTTACTACACTGCCACACAACCACACACGACATTTACCTCACAAACTAAACCAGTTAGCCATCACATGAAGTTAATTAGGGGATTAAACTGGACCCAATCCTTCCAGAACCACAGGGGGGACAACAGAGTTCACTTGGTTCACACAAATCCCCTGGCTTTCCAGAAAACCCAGTTGGAGGATTAATCGGAAATATAAAAGAAAACCCAAAATCCTATGGCAAAGATTTCGGGAAAATGTGAATCCTGTGACTGTTCCTGGATTGGAGCAGACTAAGACTGAATGGTCCTGTATGAGCTATCAACCACTGGACTTGAACACTGTTCTGCCTACTCTGAATGCGCTGAATGAGCGAGCGTGTTCACTAATGACCAGAATGTTATTGTGCTCTGGGGAGATTTAAGGAGCTCCTCTGGTGCTCTGTGTGTGGTGTGTGTGTAGCATCACTAAGAGTTGTAGGTTACAAAAGGATCAGCTGGCTCGCGGAGCCATATGTTAGCCCTGTCCTGCTCCCTGGCTAATCCTCAGTTAGTGTCAGTCAGGTAGCCTAGATATGACCAGGGCTTACTCGGAGCAGCGGTCAGTAAAAATAAACACAACGTCAATGCCTGCCAAGTACTTTTTGTGTGTGTCTCTGATGAAGGCCAAGAAATGCATCTGTTAGAACAATAGAAACTCCAACACTGTATAAATCACAATCATACTACACCTCAAGTCATTCATTTCTATCTTCAATGCATATAGTCCCATTACAGAGAATAATATGTACTTGGGTTGCACATAGGTACTCCTCATCCTCCTCAATGTAGCTCTCCTCTTCTTCTGATTGATTGTTATCAGTCCAGTTGCACTCATCCGATTGGTTGTTGTCAGTGCAGTGGCACACGTCTGACTGGTTGTTGTCAGTGCAGTGGCACTCGTCTGATTGGTTGTTGGTCCAGCGCTGACATTCAATGTCCTGTTATTGTTTGGAGAGGGAATAAACTGTAACAGTAAAGTACCTTCCCTCTAGCCTCAGGTTCCCCACCCATTTAACAAAGCAGTAAAATGGTGAAAAATATTCAGTAAAAAGTCAAATCTCACTATAAAATAGTGAGAGAAGTACAGAGGACACACATCAAATAGGACTAATAACATGGGCTCACCATTTGCTCAGTTCTTTGGCCCCTCCTCAGCAGAAGTCTAAACAGCCTTTATCATCCATTCTGGTTGTGATCGATGAAATAAAACCAGCTGGTTATTGCGGTGATCAACGCAGGCAAACTTAATCACTTCAACTGCACCCATGACGATCTCACCTGCCACCACAAACAGTATATTAATATGCATCCGCCACTGGTTAAATGAAGTACATACAATACCAAACCATGCCTGTTTTTCTACCAGTACTGTATGGCCTACAGGTTTAGGGTTAACAACTAAGGATGGCCTATAACAGCCACCTGTTTAATGAATCATTAATTCACTATATGGTCATCCAATGTAGACATGTCTGAATGCGGTCGTGAAATGACAGGACAACAACGTAACAGACTAGGTAAACATCAGTGCTAACTCTCACTGTGATGCACCTGTCAATATTCACCTTATCGAGAGGAGGACGAGGGCACGCGGTGTTTCCTCCGTGAGTCAATATATGAAAAGACGCTGGAACTCCAATGTAAAAAAGAAAAAAAAGAGGAAAAACGAAAGAAAGAAAAAAGGACAAAAAGAAAAAGACAGCAAAAGTAGTACGAAGAGGATGAAATCAAAATAGGTAACCCTCAAAACATCCGTGAAGGTATCTGTTCCATTGTGCATAGGAAACCACAGGAAACAGGCTCGGGTCCTGTATGCAGTCAGTGTTGTACGGTACTAATCCAGGTGTTAATCACAGAGCCACGTTTGTTTATTTCAAGCGTTCTCCCAAAGGTCGATCTGCTCCTATGTCCGTCTGTTTTTCTGTCTGCCTGTCCGTCTATCTCTCTCTGAATTAGTCCGTTGCTCTGAAAAACCCTGTCTGACCACACTACTGTTGCCGGACAACTCAAGCTGGGAGTGCAGCTCAGTCCCGGGGCTCTCCCGCTACCATGTGGCATAAGCTGCACGTGGGGAGGCGTGCCTATGGGTCTCAGAAACCTGAGCCCAATGAGTTAGTGTGGTATATCCCAACCCAGTCCCGGATCTGCGGGTGCTGTCTCGCCAACCCCATCCTCCGGTAACCACCACACCTACCTGGACCAGGCTAGGGAAGCCAAGGGGGAGGGGCATTAAATGGGTAACGATCTTGGGAGTTGACAGGAAAGTGCTTAAAAACAGATCTGGCAGTGACCAGGCTATGCTAGCTAAGAGGGAGGTGGTGATGCATTTTAAAAGCCTATTATAATAAATGGGAAGCCGTTATTATTAATCTGAATTCAAAACATGTATCTATCAAATCTATTTTGCTTCTAGGAAGACTTCCACCAGCTTAATCAAAATATTTATTATAGTTTTGCTGTCACTGTAAAGCCCTGGATATTTTTGTTGCTTTGACAGAATGATTAGTCATTCATTTATACAACATGCGCTCATCACAAAATCTACAGTGATGCGTGTGGCAGCTGCAGATCTTAAAAAATATGTAATGAAAAGAAACAACATCTAATAATTAAATCATAGTGTAAAAGGGCTCTTTTGGGCCATTTTTCTGCCGATTTGTGGTGAAACTGTCCCGGCCTGTCACACAAGCTTCTACTCCTCCTGCCCCAAGGGGAATTACTGCGGATTTAACTAGTGACAGTCAACCCTGTTATGTCCAACAATGTGACAGTCAACCCTGTTGTGTTCAACACTCTGACAGTCAACCCTGTTCTGGTCAACCCGGTTGTGTTCAACACTGTGACAGTCAAACATGTTATGTTCTACAGTGTTATAGTCAACCCTATTGCAGTCAATCCTGTAATGCTGAATTTTATAATGTTTAAATGTTACTTTTAATTTTGTTGTTGTCAAACATGTTATTTTCAACTCTGTTACGTTCATAGTTAGGATCAACCATGTTGTGGTCAACCCTTGTTACTTTATTCATATTTTTTTACCTTTAGCATTATTAAAAATGTTAAACATTTGGTCTTTACAACAGAATGTTACAGTTTGGTAAAATATTTTTTCTTTACATTACCAAGTTTAGTGAATTGGTGAGACAACCAAGCCAAAGTATTGGGGGATTTGGTGCATAGAGACAGAGAATGAAGCTGCCTTCAGTCTTGTTGATCTGATTAGTACAGCATCCTGCTATGCTAATCTCAGAGGGCCGGACATTGCAAATGGAGACACTTTCAAAAACTCTTGAAGTTGCCGCTATCATAGAAACATAACTAATAGAATGGCTGTCTCTATTTAAGCCAATGAAGGATTTCAGTGTAGCTCAGTTGATGGAGCACGTGCTTGCGATGCTAGGGATGTGGGTTCAAATTCCTCGGATGGGGGGCAAAATACATGCACTCTATATTGTAAGTCGCTCTGGATAATAGCGCCTTCTGAATTTCGTCAATGTAAGCAACAATCAATGGGAGGATGGCCACTGCCGCCGATGAATTCACCAGACAACATAACTGAGGAATAGTCTCATCACATAGAGAGGAACGCGTTTTCAGTCAATTCACCTGGTAAGTTAAGGTTCAAAAAAAGGTTTTCATCAAATTAACAGATGTTAAGGTCTCTGTTACAGGAAAACTCTAGAGTAGCTTCTTTAATTTGGATTCCTAGGAAATCTGCAAAACACACTGAAGTTGAGCAACTCTTCTCAAGGGCTTCTGTCTGGGATTGCTTCCAAAATGACGTCCTATGGCACCCCACGCTAAGGTCAGAAGTAGTGCACTATATAGTGAACAAAACACTATTTGGGACACAGGAATTACTGTGACTCCCTGACCTTAATCAGTATTTATCCCCATTAGCCGTCTCACCACCTGCTGTTGGTCTGAGTGCTGGCCAGTCTCAACATGTGACCTGCAGGATGGAGACTCCTCCTTCACACCGGAGACTTATTTTCATTTTCAAAGAAGTTACTTAGCAGAGGCTCTAATTCCGAACAATGAACCGTAGTGAGTATATAAATTTTCATGCTGGCCCACCTGTGGGAATGGAATCTGGCTTTTAAATCACCATGCTCTATCAACTGAGCTAAACCTAGAATACCAACAACAAGTGCCTTTTTTAATTGGGTTCTGATTTTACCATTCTCTTGTGGGTGGACATTCGGTGTGGTGTGAAGTTGCCTATCAGTTCTAAGTAATGGTGTTTCCCATTGTCACTGTAACCTGGGATTGCATTGACATTGAGTTGGCATTGGATTAGCATTGGATTGACGTTGGATTAGCATAGGGTAGGCATTGGATTAGCATTGGGTTGGCATTGGGTTGGTATTGGATTGGCATTGGATTAACATTGGGTTGATATTGGATTAGCATTGGATTAATATTGGATTGGTATTGGATTGGCATTGGATTGGTATTGGATTGGCATTGGATTAACATTGGGTTGGTATTGGATTGGCATTGGATTGGTATTGGATTGGCACTGGATTAACATTGGGTTGGTATTGGATTAGCATTGGTTCTGTTGGTTTAATTTCAGTAACTTTGTGAATAACATTGTTGAACCGGGGTTCCTGACCTAGAAATGGGATGCCAGAGCTTCCTGAGGGGCCGGGGGGTGATTTGAGAGGTGAAAATGAATAAAAATATGTCAATGAATATTATTCTCTTCCATCTATTTCATGTCATGAGTAATTACATTTAAAAAAATTAAATGGCACAATGAGCTTGTTTTAGTGACTGTTTTCTAACTTGAAAAGAAATTGAGAGAACTGAATGTTAGCCACTTGGAAATGACTGAAGGACTTGCTCCTGTCTGCCCACACGGAAAACTCATGCAAACTTACATGCAAAACATATATGCACATATATGTAGAGGATTTCTCAACATATATTTGTGTATATATGTGCCCTGAATATTTTCATGAAATATAAAAAATTGCGCTTCTCACAATATCATAATACAATACATGTGATATATTTTAACGTTGAATATTATGTGTTAAAATAATGAAATATATGAATATGCAGTACTTTAAGCATTTCTCATCAACACATCATGGAATTAACCTTCAAGATATTGTTACTGTGAGTTAAACTAATTATCGTTGGCAAAATGGGGAGCAAACCAACATAACCACCAGTCTAGGCCTTATTGCATTACATTCATTACTGAAAAAGACAATTATTATCTTTTACAAACAAGAGCCAGTTTGTAAACTGTACAATATGTATTTACCATAATATCTATTAAATACATTGTAAATGCAAGTAAAGAAACAACTGGTTAGAGTCAGTCATCTTAATTTAATAAGGACCTTTATTCACAGTATCATATTAAAATATGTTTTTGAAATATATGTCAATATATAACACTTCCGTGTGGGTGTCATCCTTGGTTTAAGAGTTGATCCTGTGTTTCAGTGATGACATTGGAAGAGAAAGAGGGTGCGTCCCTTTCATTTGACAAATAAATGTTGTGAAACAGTCAATCCACTATTACTGCTCTGTTTAAACTTAGGTGGATATGAGCCCTAGGACCACACCTCAGGACTACCAGGCCCAAAGGTTTTGTAGCTGTCCCTGTTCGAAGGTTGTGTTGCAGATCAAGTAGCTGACGATACCTGCTGCCACTCCGCTGACCATTCCTTGCCCTGGATTGTCCCTGTCCTTGTCCATCTGGAAGAAGACTGGCCACCTCTCAGAGCCTGGTTCCTCTCTAGATTTCTTCCTAAATTTCGGCCCTTTTAGGGAGTTTTTCCTAGCTGCTGTGCATCAACACTTGTTGCTTTCTCCTTGGGGTTTCAGGCTGGGTGTTTTGTAAAAGCACTTTGAGACAACTGCTGATGTAAAAAGGGCTTTATAAAATAAATTTGATTGATTGATATTGCAGATAAAAATGGTCTCACAAATAACTGAATGTCACTGTTAGTTACCATTAGACACCATCTTAGACTGTAACAGACCTCTCAACTGGGAGTACACTGAACAATATTAAACAGAACACAGCATATGCTGGCAATTTCTGTCTATTAATGTAAGTTAACATGACTGCTGTTTTAGAAAGACAGATGAGATCTTTTAAAACACATGATTAATGGACAACATATGTTTGGGGTCTGAAAGACACCGAGCTCTGCGGCTTAAATGATACTAGGCCATTTATGGATACTGGACAATCTGTTTCTATGTATTGTAGAGGATTGTCCTTGCGTCGGGGGCCAGATTCAACCTTCAATGAGGTCCGTCATTTTTTATATTGCCACCCACACCCATGATTTAGAGCTACTAAAATTTAGAATTAAATAAATTACAGTTGGTATGTCAAAATAAAGTCTCTTGGTAATCACAGTAGCCTAGACTACAGCAACATAGACTACCATACTACAACAACAAAGCAGTACTGTCTCAGCCCTTATAACACTGTCACATATTATCCACTAGAGGGAGCTACTGGATCTCCAATTCACATTTCTGGACACAGGGTGTTAGCCGGCTACGTTTTCTTGTGTAATACTGTAAACGCCCAGTAAATAATTTTTCAAAGATTTATACCCAGTATATGCTGATAAAAAATATTTTAGCAGGCTGATAATTAATACAAATACTAAAAATAATAAATCGATGCAAGGCAGGAGTAGGTAAAACCAACGCATTCACATGGTCAACTTTGGATGCAATGGTCTGAAGATTCTATACAGTTCTTAGTAATCTAACTAAACAACCAGTAAACAATAGGTTGATTTATTGATTTTGCCCATACACTGCAAAGCCTGTTGCCATGGGTCTAATAAGCACTGGTGTAGGTCACTCATTGACCCGGAGGGCAGAACTGCGGGGAAAAATGTATGTGTGTTAGTCTATATCTGTGTGTGTATACGTGTGTGAAGGTGTGTATACAAGTGTGTGCGTGTGTATACGTCTGCATGTCTATACATGTGTGTCCGTGTATATACGTGTGTTTGGGTGTGTAAATGTGTGTGTGTGTGTGTGTACGTGTGTGTGGGTGTGTGGAGGAGTATATGTGTCCATCACTTGAGAGAAGGAGGGGCACAGTATTGACAGGAAGTTGTGCTGATTAGTGTGGATTAAAGAGTGCAGTGACTGGATGAGCAATGAGTGAACAACCCACTGGATAAAAGCTGGTTGATTAAATGTTGATTCCATGTTATTTTAACAAAATAATGCAAGGTAATGGTGCTGAATCAACTTTGCAAATACTCACAACTCCTCCACACACTGGAACACAACACAGTCATCAACAGTCAATACGACTGAACCTGACAGAGACAAGGCCATTTCTGTCTCCATGACGACAGTAGGATCCATGGTGACTGGCTCTATGACGACAGGAGCGATGCAATTTATATTAATATCCCTCCATAACACTCTGGGGGTAGCCAACAATGCAAAACACGGTTACGGGAGAACCTGAATGGACATACAACCCCATTTAAAAAAAAATTGGGACGCTGATGATGAGATCCCCAAACTCTTTGCAATTTTATGTTGAGAAACGTTATTCTTAAATTGTTGCACTATTTGCCTGTGCAGTCTTTCACAGAGTGGTGAACCCCTCCCATCCTCATTTCTGACAGACCCATCCTCTCTGGAATGATCTTTTAATACCCAATCATGTTACTTTCCTGTTGCCAATTGACCTAATTAGCGGTGTGATATTCCACCAGGTTTAGTTTTTTAGCATTACACAACTTTTCCAGTCTTTTGTTGCCTCTGTCCCAACTTTTTTGAAACATGTTGCTGGCATCAAATTGAAAATGGGCATATATTTTCAAAAGAATCAATAAAATGCCTCAGTGTCAACATTTGATATGTTGTCTTGTCTGTCTTGTCTTTGTACTATTTCCTATTGAATATAGGGTTTAAATGATTTGCACATCATTGCATTCTGTTTTTATTTACATTTTACGCAGCGTCCCAACTTTTTTGGAAACAGGGTTGTTGTTTGAAAAGATGTAGCCATAGACTAGAGATAAGTAGGGTTGCAAAATCATGGTGGATTTCCCAAGATTCCCTGTTGTTTCAAAAATATTGGATCTTGTCCAGATTTCCTGATTATTCCCTCCTGATTCTAGGATCTTCTATCTTCTATCTTGGAAATTACCTGATTTTTATACAAGAGAAATCTTCTAAATCCTTCACCATATTAACTAAAAACTTTTCTGACACTGAGACATTCCGACAGGGTGTTTTGTAAAAACACTTTGTGACAACTGCTGATGTAAAAAGGGCTTTTTAAATAAATTTAATTGATTGATTCTGCTGTTTCAGATACTCTGAGACACAACGCTGTATCAGACACTCTGAGACACAATGCTGTTTTAGTCTCTGGGATGTGACACTCTATGGCAGTCACAGAAGGTCACCAGTGGAAGGTCAGCCTAAATCCAGTGCATGGTCAACATGGGACAAATACCTGGAATATCAATGCATGTAAAACTGTCTTGCGCCAAATGACATGTATTTTATTTGTACCTTTTTTTAGTGGAAAGCTGAGTATGAAATGCATTAAAAGATAACTTCTAAGAGCATTACTTGTTTTTTTTATAAAGGAACTGTTGGTCCTAGTGCAGGCACAGTGATTACTGTCATATCCTCTTAAAATATTTGTCTGTATATATTAGAGTCAGAGAATTATATAAAGAAACCTTAAAAAGTGGACACGAGTCCATGCCCGATTGGAGAAGGCATAAGCCAGTTCCTGTACACTCCCAGTTACAGCAACACAAGAACACAAGGTCTGAACCATTCACCAGGGGGTTCTACGGACCCCTATGGGTTGTAAGGCTATTCACTGTACAAATTCATTGAACTGAAATGGCCACAATCCACCCCAGGGTTTAATATTTGGATGCTATTTGGAATCACTGTCTGCTACAATAGAACCAATAGAAACGTCCCAGAAGCGCAACCCCCCCCCCCAAACCTCATACTTCAGACAGGCTAGTACAAAAGTAAAACAGATTTTTATTTTAGAATATACTTTTTCACCGAAATTTTATCAAATTTTCATGATGTCAAATATGTCAATATTATTGGTTTAGCGAAGACACCTGGGTTCGAAGAGTCGAAGTTTAAGACGTCTTCCGATGCACATGACGCTAAGTTCCACACACAACAACTTGCTCAACAAGAAAGTAGTAGGCAGGCCAACCTCCACCCATCCACCCCAGGCTGCGCAGAGTTAATATTCAAGGCCATCTGCTGGACCCCACGCAATGTCGGTATGCCATAAACGACATATTTCGAACTCAAACTCCATATTTGATCGATTTTATAAAGTATCTGAACTGAGGTTGCAAAATTCCATGAAAATCCAGTTTGGATGAATAGAAATTGCAGGAAATCCCGGATACTTCCACCAGAGAGTTTTTAAAACACAAATCCGACAGTAATAACCAACCAACCCATACAACATAATATTCTTTAATCCAGGGTTTCTCAACTCGTTTTGCCATGGGAACCAAAGTGAACCAGGTTGGCTCAGTTGTTATCTTGTTCCCAGACACTTCAAATGCGCAACAGCCTGGCGACGAGGTTAGCCCAGTAACAACACGTTATTTGCATTGAATTTTTTTTTTAATACTAACATCATTGTTGTTTTCTGTTCTATAATGACAGTTAAAGTCAGAAATATTACCCATAGGTGTAGGCCCTCGCTGTCACTCTACGTTATTTGCGTACATACTGTACCTTCCGCTCAATTCTTAGAATGCCTGCTACGTCTTATGATTGGTCAACGAGAAGGCCTTGGAACGTTTATATTTTCAAAGTGACATTCAACTCTGCATGTAAAAATTCGTTATATATTCAAACCAAATAACGCGTCGACTTTAACATACGATACTACGTAGCATAGATATATAAATATAAACACATTCATATTGCATATAACGGATTATGCATTAAATATTATTAATACAGTTCCACTCTAGTTTATGTCTTCGGAAGGATACCTTGTGTTTCGCTGTGAAAGTAGTCCCGGTTAGTCGGGGGATTATCTGTAGCCCGGACTCGTTTGATGGACGCATTGGTCCCTGCAACGTTCACCCAGAAGGTTAGTCACCCTCCCTCCTTTGTAAATGGAAAATTTTAGATTTACAATTTAATCTAAAATTCTTGCAAAAAAAAAAAATACTATTGACGTAGCTGTCTGAATAACTTTATTTTTCTTTTAGTAATAGGAATGTTGTGATACACTCTTAAACTTTTGGAATGCAACTTTACTTGTAGACTTGCTACCATTAAGTTGTGAATTGCATTCTTACAGTGTACGATATGGGATATTAATATTGTTAACATATTCATATTCTGTAAATAAATTCTGTCTGAATAGTGTATATTTGTGCACATTAAGTAATTACAAATTTATATCTGTTTGAAATGTTGACTGTGAAGAAATGAGGTTTGTTTCATGCCAATGCATGGTCTCCTTTGAAGAAGTTTATAAGATATTGTGGGCTGCCTAGATGGCTAAAACTGCAACATTAGCTAAAACATTTTGGTTGTTAACATCAATTATCTGTTGTATTTCATATGCACTGATACACTCATCCTTAATATTTATCCTCTATTTCAAAAACATTGATTCTAGATCAAGAGCCTGGAACAATTTCCATTATACCATTTTGATGCGATGGTGTTGACCCAGTTTATCTTTGTTGTGTGCTAATAAGCCACTGTAGTGTTCTGTTATGGTTGTGAGTTAGTCGGCATTGTGTTGCTTGAATAAGCTCCTTGAGTCATAGCTCAATAATACATAGTGATCTTGGAATGGAATATAATAGCATAAAATATCATAACAGCAGCATATGTTTTATTTTATTTATCGAGACATGTGAATAAATGGATCTCAGTGAAAGCCTGGTTCCCTCTGACAGTGACACTCAGATGCTGTCCGAACTGTTTGTATGTCCTGCCAAGGGTTTGTCATTGCTGAAAGGGAGAAACATTTCTAAAAATATCTTCCAGTTGAATTTGTAGCACTGCTTTCTGGAGCAGTTAATAGCTGGACTGGTGGATATTGTTGTCATGGTCGCATGTGTTTTCCATGTCTCTATGTGTCATCCTAAGTTATTGATTTATTATGAACACACCCATGTTCTCCTGACACCTGTAGAGAAGAAGAATGTGGCCCTCACTACTCTGGAGGTTGAACAAAAATCCCCCTACGTTAAATTACTATGTTGTATTTCTTTGGCTAGTCAGGTTCATCACTGGCACCATAAACCTGCCCGGTGTCCAGCTCCTCTTACGTAGCCCAGTGTTTTTCCCTCTGGCAGTCTTTCTGATTGGAATGCTTGGGTGGATGAGTCGGTGTGTCTGTCACTGCGGTTGCAGGGTGGTTCTGTGTGGCCTTTCACACTGACAGGCCAGACCCACCCCAGCACTGAGTCAGATCCCTATTTTTACCCAACTTCTTTACCTATATTTACCTTCCCTCTTTTTATTCCCTTTATCTACCTACCTGTCTCCGTCCCGTCTTCCTCCTTTCTACCCTCCCTCCCTCTCCCACCCTCTCTTAATCTCTCCCCTCCTTCCCACCCCCCTCCCTCCCTGCATGCTCCCTCCCTCTCCTATCTCTCTCTCCTCCCTTTCTCACCTCCCTCTCCTCTCTCTCTCTTCTTCCCCTCCCTTCCTCTCCTTTGTGTCTCTCTCCCTCCCTCACCTCCCCACCTCCTTCTCCTCTCTCCCTCGCCTCTCTCTCCCTCACCTCCTTCTCCTCTCTCGCTCTCCTCAGACATCAGTTTCATTAATGTCTAAAGGTAAGGAAATGGCCTCCACCATCATTCAGACGCAGCAGCTGCACGCTGCCATGGCCGACACCTTCCTGGAGCACCTGTGTCTCCTGGACATCGACTCTGAACCTG
>JACXGI010000256.1:114039-134233 GCA_016801175.1 Esox masquinongy
TTCGAGGGGGAAAAATGAAAAATAAAAACCTTACAATAACCTGGTTGCATAAGTGTGCACACCCTCTTATAACTGGGGATGTGGCTGTGTTCAGAATTAACCAATCACATTCAAACTCATGTTAAATAGAAGTCATTACACACCTGCCATCATTTAAAGTGACTGATTAATCACAAATAAAGTTCAGCTGTTCTAGTAGCATTTTCCTGACATTTTCTTAGTTGCATCTCAGAGCAAAAGCCATGGTCCGCAGAGAGCTTCCAAAGCATCAGAGGGATCTCATTGTTGAAAGATATCAGTCAGGAGAAGGGTACAAAAGAATTTCCAAAGCATTAGATATACCATGGACCACAGTGAAAACAGTCATCATCAAGTGAAGACAGTCATCATCAAGTGGAGAAAATATGGCACAACAGAGACATTACCAGGAACTGGACATCCCTCAAAAATTGATGAAAAGACGATCAGAAAACTGGTCAGGGAGGCTTCCAAGAGGCCTCCAGCAACATTAAAGGAAATGCAGGAATTTCTGGCAAGTACTGGCAGTGTGCTACATGTGACAACAATCTCCCGTATTCTTCATATGAATGGGCTATGGGGGTAGGGTGGCAAGACGGAAGCCTTTTCTCACAAAGAAAAACATCCAAGCCCGGCTGAAATTTGCAAAAACAAACATCAAGTCTCCCAAAAGCATGTGGGAAAATGTGTTATGGTCTGATGAAACCAAGTTTGAACTTTTTGGCCATAATTCCAAAAGCTATGTTTGGCGCAAAAACAACACTGCACATCACCCAAGAACACCATACCCACAGTGAAGCATGGTGGTGGCAGCATCATGCTTTGGGGTTGTTTTTCTTCAGCTGGAACCAGGGCCTTAGTCAGGGTAGAGGGAATTATGAACAGTTCCAAATACCAGGCAATTTTGGCACAAAACCTTCAGGCGTCCGTTTGAAAGCTGAAGATGAAGAGGAAGTTCACCTTTCAGCTCAACAATGACCCAAAGCACACATCCAAATCCACAAAAGCATGGCTTCACCAGAAGAGGATTAATGTTTTGGAATGGCCTAGCCAGAGCCCAGACCTGAATCCAATTGAACATCTGTGGGGTGATCTGAAGAGGGCTGTGCACAGGAGATGTCCTCGCAATCTGACATATTTGGAGCGCTTTTGCCAAGAAGAGTGGGCAAATATTGCCACGTCAAGATGTGCCATGCTAATAGACTCCTACCCAAAAAGACAGCACTCTACCCAAAAAGAGTGCTGTAATAAAATCAAAAGGTGCTTCAACAAAGTATTAGTTTAAGGGTGTGCACACTTATGCAACCAGGTTATTGTGAGTTTTTTATTTGTCCCCCTCAAATATTTCAGCTTGTTTTTAAATTGAATTGTTCATGTTATAGGTCACATTAAAGGTGAAAAAAGTTCTGACATGATTTATCTTTGTCTCATTCTTTTACATCACAAGAACCTGGCATTTTAACAGGGGTGTTGTAGACTTTTTGTATCCACTGTCCATGGTTTAAAAGTAAATGTTTTTGTGTGATTTGTTAATTTGGGTTACCTTTACAAATTTTGCTCAAACATACGTGTCCAAATATAATAAAGGGACAACTTTCCAGGGGGTGTACTAACTTTTTCAGATGATAATATTCTTATATTGTAATCTAGCCCAAGCCCCTAAAAACTAAGTTGTGCAGTAGCTTGAAGCCAACAATTGCTAAGCATAAATAACTTCAGTTATATTAAATTCAGTTCCTTGCCCCGGCGAAAACATTCCCCCATCTGTCTGATATGTTAACAGAATAATGCTATTGCTTATTTTCAGTCCTTATTTGATGGAACCGTGAGCTTCTATAACACAGTCCTGCTCAGCTGCTGTCCTGCCAGCACAGAGACCCAGCAATTTAGCAAAGACCCAGATGTGTAGCAGAAAAACAGACCTGCAGCTGAGCCAATTCATATCTGTAGCAGAGACCCAGATCTGTAGCAGAGACTCAGATCTGTAACAGAGACTCAGATCTGTTGCAAAGACTGTGGTCTGTAGCAGAGACCCAGATCTGTAGCAAAGACCCAGATATGTAGCAGAGACACAGATCTGTAGCAGAGACCCAGTTCTGTGGCAGAAAGCCCATTTGGGAAAAGGGGATATTTGTCTGTTTGCACACAACGTCCAACTGATATTCATCCTCCGCATTCAAGTCAACCTCTCTGAATTGGAGTGGTGTGGGAGGAAGCCCCACGATGAGGGCCCTGGGAGCAATTTGGGTTAACTATCCTGCTCACAGTGCAGGCTCAGGGGTCCATCCAGTAACCTTTAATTCCTGGTCAGATGTTCTAACCACTTGGCCACCTAACGCTCCGGCTGAAACCCACAAGCTAATGTACTCTAGCTCCCGACCTTTCCAGTCCTGAACCCTGACATTTACAAAGTTAATTATAACTCCCCACTCCTCTCCTAGTCCACTCAAAGTTCAGAGACATTCCACTATTTGGTACCACACAGTCAGCTGTTTGCTAGGATTAATACAACAACTGGAATGATATTTTCATATCAGTCATATCTTAACCATTGTACAGTATGAGTGTCCTATCAATATGAAAAGCAGTTATTACAACAAGTGTGATTATTGTCATCTATGAAGTGTCTTCCCCTCATAGAATCACTTTTGGTACTGGTTTGATTCAGCTCATTAATGACAGTTTTAAGTTGCCATAAGGCAGTTTCAAGCCCCCCCCCCCCCGAAGGCCACTATACGTTTTTATTCCGGTCTGTTCCTTCCTGTGACTACCTGCAGGTCGGCACACCTACTGTCCAGGTATAGGCCCCGCGCCCCCATCATCGCTGTAACCCGCTGCGGCCGGACTGCCCGTCAGGCCCATCTGTACCGCGGCATTTTCCCCGTGCTGTACACCAAACCCGCCAACGACGTGTGGGCCGAGGACGTCGACCTCCGCGTCAACTTCGCCTTGGAGATCGGTGAGTGATCGCGTCACGTTCAGTTCTAATGTTTAAATAGTACTGGTGAATATCTATTATTTTTAAGTAATAGTGTTTTTTGTGGAGTTTCATACATGAAGGCCATAATTCAAAGTAGGGTTAGTATATGATTTGCAAATTTATCTCAATTTCAATTAGGGACATATATCGCCAAATGTATATATTTGACAAAACAGTATACAAAAAAATAATTACCTTTATACACTGGCGTATCAACAAAATTTTCACAGTCCTGTATGAATTAGATTTTTATAGTGTTTTCAAATAATTTGAAAAAAAATAGCATTTGCATTTGCAATTATAATTTATTTTCTGTCACAGACGACATGCATGTTGGACTGGTCTCCAGCCGGTAACACCCCTCTCTCTCCCTCTCTTCCTCTCTCACTCCCTCTCTCCCTCTCTTCCTCTCTCACTACCTCTCTCCCCGCTTTCTCCCCCTCTCCCTCTCTATCCATTTCACTCTCTATTTCTCCATCTTCCAGGCAAACACCGTCAGTTCTTCAAACCTGGTGATGTGGTGATTGTTGTGACCGGCTGGCGTCCGGGGTCTGGTTACACCAACACGATGCGTGTCGTGCTCGTCCCTTGAACCACCTCAAAGGACATTCTCTCTCTCTCTCTCCATCATCCTTCCCTCTGCCCTGTCTGTGTAAGCCCCTCCCCCCGCTAGAAGCCATGTTTTTGTCCTCTGCTACTCTCGAGACTCAACCTTTTGAACAAGTAAAAATCTAAACGGACGCCACACAACAGCCCAACACCACGACACTTCCTCTCCGGAGGACATTTGGGGCGGTGCCATCTGCACGCTGCTTCACTCAGGCGTTATCAATCTGTAGGGTCTGCTGTGTCCAAGTCCTACTTCCGAAATGCACACACACACACACACACACACACACACACACATCAGCCTGACTGTCAGCACTGTGAACAATATGGAGTTTATGTATATTTCTATATGTTCATTTGACCGTAAGTGTATGTCTGTGTGTCGGAACCACTCGATTCCTTTACGGGCCTTTGTGTTCCGATGGATTGTTAATATATCGGGGATCTGTTCTGTGTGTGTGTGTGTGTGTGTCTTCCTTTTTGGGGCCACAGTGCCCCCACAGACATGTGGATGTCATGGTGTTGATGATCTGAAGTGCTAAACGGGGGGCTGGTGTCACTGGGTTTCCTTCCGTCCATTAAAACACCATTACTTGGCACCCTCTGCTTTGTGGTGTTTTCTGGTTTTATATTTTTTCTTCTAACAAAAGTATTGATGCATTGTGGGATACGAAACTGAACCAAGTTTTATTTTGTTATGCATTTGTTCATGTTTTTAAATGGGTGGCATTTGTAAATATTATTGGAATCCTTGCATTTGTTAGAAAATATTTTTGGCCAACTTATTTGATTTTACATGTATTTCTGATTTTTAGATAACTTTTCTTTTCTTGAATTAGGCAGATAAGCTACGGTAGGTGATTGTTTGCCTCACATTATGGCTTGAATGTTGAGTTTTATGGATATAATAGTCAGATGCCCAGCTTATAACTAGTCCTCCAAACTGATTTTGTCTGTTTACACATGTGAGAGGAATCTTTGGCTTTACACTTCTCTTACATATAGGCACGATCAGAATGTGGTCATGGTACATGTTAGCACAAGTTTTAAACGGCTAAAATAAGAGATTTTTTCCTCTTAAATTAAGAAACACCATGTGTTGTGATACTGGTCAGTTATGTGTGGCTACATTCAAGTAATTTCTATTTTCTGATCTTAAACTAAGATAAAATTGAGGATCTTCAAGCTTTAAATTCCTTACCTAGTATCGATCCTTTTCCCACACAAAAAAGTGGCCAACAAAAATACATAAGTAGAGCAATGATGAATTATGAAGAAAGTTAAGAACCATCTGTCCTTGAGATAGTGGTTTTGATTGTTTATTTCAGTGACAATGACATAACCCTTACATAAGAGACACACAGCTTTCTCTGTTGAAAGTGCTCCCTTATTGTGCAGTATGAATAACCTACAACCAATTGCTAGGCTGAAGTATGACACCAATATACAGTTGCACTTAAAAGTTTGCATACCTTTGGAGAATTGGTAATATATGTACCATTTGTAAAGAAAACATGAGTGAGCAGGCAAAACATGTCTTTTATTTCTTATGGGATTCATATTCAACTGTAGGTCATAACAGAATGGCACAATCATAAAACAAAACCTTGCAACAAAGAAAAAAATGAACTGACCCCTGTTCAAAATTCTGCATACCCTTAGTTCTTAATACTGTGTATTGCCCCCTTTAGCATCAATGACAGCATGCAGTCTTTTGTAATAGTTGTCTATAAGGCCCCGAATTCTTGCAGGAGGTATAGCTGCCCATTCGTCTTGGCAAAATGCCTCCAGGTCATGCAAGTCTTTGGTCGTCTTGCATGAACCACACGTTTGAGATCTCCCCAGAGTGGCTCGATGATATTAAGGCCAGGAGACTGTGATGGCCACTCCAGAACCTTCACCTTTTTCTGCTGTAACCACTGGAGGGTCAACTTGGCCTTGTGCTTAGGGTTATTGTCATGCTGGAAAGTTCAAGAGCATCCCATGCGCAGCTTTTGTGCAGAAGAATGCAAATTGTCTGCCAGTATTTTGTGATAACATGCTGCATTCATCTTGCCATCAATTTTCACAAGATTCCCAGTGCCTTTAGAGCTCACACACCCCCAAAACATCAGTGAGCCACCACCATGCTTCACAGTGGGGATGGTATTCTGTTCAATATAGGCCTTGTTGACCCCTCTCCAAACATAGCATTGATGGTTGTGACCATAAAGCTCTAGTTTGGTCTCGTCACTCCAAATTACAGTGTGCCAGAAGCTGTGAGGCATGTCAAGGTGTTGTCGGGCATATTGTAACCAGGCTTTTTTGTGGCATTGGCACAGTAAATGCTTCTTTCTGGCAACTCAACCATGCATCTCATTTTTGTTCAAGTATCGTCGTATTGTGCTCCTTGAAACAACCACACAGTCTTTTTCCAGAGCAGCCTGTATTTCTCCTGAGGTTACCTGTGGGTTTTTCTTTGTATCCCAAACAATTCTCCTGGAAGTTTTGGCTGAAATCTTTCTTGGTCTACCTGACCTTGTCTTAGTACCAAGAGATCCCTGAATTGTAAGTGATTGAACAGTACTGACTGGCAAGGCTTTGGATATTTTTATATCCTTTTCCATCTTTATAAAGTTCCATTACTTTGTTACGCAGGTCTTTTGACAGTTCTTTTCTGCTCCCCATGACTCAGTATCTAGCCTGCTCAGTGCATCCACGTGAGAGCTAATAAACTCATTGACTGTTTATACACAGACACTAATTGCAATGTAAAAAGCCACAGGTGTGGGAAATTAACTTTTAACTGCCATTTTCACCTGTGTGTGTCACCTTGTGTTAGTGATGGCCAAACGAGACTTCATTAGTGTTATTTTAGCAGCAGGATATTATGCTGGAAGCACTCAGATTTATATTTTTCAGAATAAAAGCCATCATTGAAATTTACAAGGCAATAGTTAACAATCTAGTCTGTAAAAAAGAACAAACAAGAACAACTTTGAAACGGGCATTAACATAAAATGTACCAACAAGATTGCTAACTATATTGCCTTGTAAATTTCAATTATGGCTTTTGTTTTGAAAAAGAAAATCTGAGTTAGCACTGCTAGCATAATATCCTGCTGCTAGAAGAACAGTAGTTCTTCTAGAACAGTAAGCCTCGAATGGCCATCACTACCTTGTGTGTCTGTAATAAGGCCAAACATTCAAGGGTATGTAAACTTTTGATCAGGGCCATTTGGGTGATTTCTGTTATCACTATGATTTTAAACACAGCCAAACACCTATGTGATAATAAATGGCTTCATATGATCACTATCCTTAAATAAAAGACATTTTTTTTGCATGATCAGTCATATTTTCAAAATCAATGCCAAAATTTCCAAATTTCTGCCAGGTTATGCAAACTTATGAGCAGACACCCAAGGTATTTCATCCAAGGAATTTGCAACTCTCGTCGAACCAGAAACTTGAGCCAGCCATGTGTTACAAAATGTATAAAAATAAATGTATAAATATTTTCTGGTCAATATGTGACAGTTCCTCGCGGACAGGTCTGTCAGCATACAGCGTCAATCTACAGAGACAGATGAGGGCCTCTAGGGGCCCAGAGTCTGATTAAGCATGGACGTTAGATCATTTTGTGTAGTAAACTGCATTGCACTTTTTATTGGTTAAGGAACGAACATGAGATTCGAACATTAGGTGGGATGAGTCAATGGATCAATTGCGACTGAGAGTCCAAATCAAGTCCCCATCGCTCGCTCAGTGGATTTACATAGTCAAATGTGATAAACATTGTACGTCATTCAAGTGAACAACTGATCAAGTTTGCTATATGCAAGGAATGTAAGTGATATCCGGTGATATCCCACTATTTCACCAGCTAGTCATTATCGCTGAAGCCTAGCCACCACGGCAAATGCAGTGATCCTGATGCATTGTGGGGGATTTCAGCTTGACAGGTGCACAGCCACGTACTCACTGCAAGGGAGTAATGTGAGGTTGGACGGCATAGCAGCATGAGCTTCACCTGTCACCAGTGAGATTTTCTGACGTCTCCTAATCCAGCCTTTGTGAAGATTGTACAGAGTGAATTTTTGCGAGTTAAGTTTACTTCTCATGTTTACTCAAACGATAGAAATTCAACCAAATTTCACTTGTGAGAAAAATATTACGAAACTGCAGTAAACGACAGTATATTGCCAACCCCGGCTTTTAACTTGTTCGAACAACACACTCCAGGAGGCCGTGTGGACCCTTTTGGTTTGTTTACCAACTCAAGGAAGTTGTAGAAGACGGTTGCCCTCTTTTAAATGAAATCCTCAGTGGCGCTGCCCATGTATCTGCAGAGCTATACACGCAGAATTACACTACCGGTCTCTGCATCGATCAATCTCTTACGGAGAAGGTTTACACCACCTAGTGGTTCTATGTGGATGTACAGGAACAGCTTTCAAACCATCTAACTGAAGGTATTTACTGTTGCCTGCTCCAGAAAAGCCATGGAAAAAAATATGATTAAAAAGTCTGTATGTTAGCATGACACAGATAAATGACCTTGATAATCATACACTGCTGTATGTACTGAACAGCTCTGACGGCTGCCAGCTGAATTTCATGGAGAGGATTAGGGGAAAATGGCACCAGAAATCACACCATTAGCAAAATTCATCAAGCAATTCCGTTCATTTTGTTGAATAGGTCTGAATCTCCACCGTATGAAATTAATAACATATCATTTTTGTTTATGTAAATGTCAGATACGTTTTTTTACAATATATATTAAATGACAGAAATAATGGCATAAAAGAACATAATCCTGTCCATTTGAAACGCCAACACTATGACAGAGTAGAGTTGGAATATAATTATAATCCGGATTAAAGCTCTGTGACTTTCCAACGGGCATTTCAACAGCTGTAAAAATCTCACGCCATAAACACAACTCAGATTTATACAGACAAACAATCAAAAAATAATGGGACAACCACTACTAACTCACCTGAAATGTGATTTTATTATTGCATACAATTCAATAAAATTCTAAAAATATATATTAATCTGTTTGACATTGGTCATCGTGGAATTATACAATTTGAGAAAGTCAAAAGGAACAAGGAAAGGAAAATACAATGCAAAAGTGTTAAATATATCACTCAGCGACGCAATAAGGCCCATTTCAATCTTAAAAGTGTAATATGTAATCTAGCTGGTAATTGGTGCAATGGGCATGTAAATTACTGTAATATCCAGTGGTTTCTGAAGTATAAAAGGAATTCCAGATTGTTGCTCTATCAACCAAAGCAAGAGTGCACTCAAGGCTGAGATCTGATCTGCTATTCAATCTAAAGCTTGTGTTGGAGGGTGTTACAGTGGAGAAGAGAGGGGGAGAATAGAGGACAGGGGGGGGATGGAAGATGGGGGAAGGGAGGAAAACAGGTATGAGAGGAATAATAATGAAGGATTGATCGACCACCAGTTTTGGGACCAGAGACAGATATTATCTATATCCCCTATAAGTGTGTGTCTGTGTGTACTCAACCCCTCTTCCACCTTAGGGTGGCCCAAGGCCCAGCAACCAGGCAACTGAGGCCACTGGAGAGGATTATCAAGGTTAGACTTCCATTCAGGTCAGAGGTGTGGATAAATAAATTAGTCAAATTAAAATACACAAAGTTATGAACATGAACTTATATACACAAAAAACTGTATGTATGCATGTATAGAGGTTGCTGAAAATGAAGAGGCCTGGGTTCTTTAACCTTTTTTAAATAAAAGTCAGTCATTAATCAGTGTTGATCAATTTTACAGATTGTCAAGACCAGAACAATAATTTTATCACATGACATACGTAACAGCAGTTTTTCAACCAATGTCCAATCTCAGATAACAACTATGGATAAATAATCTTAAAGAAATTCAGGAAAGAATAAAAGTAAAATGTACAGAAAAATTACATCCAGACCTTTATCATATATTTCTGTGTTTTCATCGTAACAGCTCCTCGCCAGTTGATTGGAACAAGTCAGGCTACAATCAGGTCATCATTGTCTCTCATTTTGTTGTGTAATATTGACGTGATCTTTCAATGGCGTCTCACAACCTGCAACATTTGTTTTATTTGCGCATGCAATGGAAAACAAAACTCCAGTTTGTCCCTACCTGTTCATGTCAAATTTCATGCGTTTTCTGTCTAATGAACGTGATCCAAACTGATTATTCTATCAACAACCCATCTATCCGCTATCGCTGGGGAGGAAGTCTCTGCCTGCAGTGGAACGCGCACAAACAAAAAGATGATGGCGTACATTGAATACAGCCATTACTGCTAATCTGCAAAATAACCTCAGACATTTGTCTGCAAATCTTCTGTACCTTCAACTTCCCCCTAGGGGAAAACAATGGCAGACGTTGTTAAAATAGAGAATGGTTGGAAACTGCTGTATACAACTCTGTCAACAAGCTTTCACTGCCATGTGGGCCAAGGTCTGTGCAAGAGTGTGTGTGTGTGTGTGTGTGCGTGTGTGTCTGTTTATGTCAGTGCGTGAATCGTGGTGCATGATGTTCAGTGTGTGTTTGTGTGTGGGTGTGTGTTGTGTTGTGTTGGCAGAGGAGCAGCCTTGCAAAACATAACAAAGCGGAATTATTTTCTGAATACAGTCTTTTTCTGTGGTCCTTCTATTCTCAAAAGGAATCTCTTCCAAACCCCAGTGATTCATTTACCAAACCGCTATTTCAAAATCCACAGTCACTTGTCAAAAAGATACATTCATGTCTTCCAGTAAAATAAGTTTGATATCTAGGATAGCTAAAATGTATGCTGTTTCAGTGAATATTCCAGAAAGGCGTATATAAGGGTGCTTCCAATATTGCTTCACGACGACATTGGAAGACATACCGTGGACATTTTTCAGTTCATCTGAAATGACAAAAGTGCAAGTCAGTCATAATACTTTATCTTATTTTCAAGTCTCTTCGGGTGACCACACATTCACCACATCTCCAGGTTAACACAATTTAAACACAAAAAATAAGGAAAACACAAAATAATCTGTACGGGCTTAACGGTTAGATAAATGTCAGAACAACAGCTTTTAAGGAAATACCTCAACACAAAAATACAATGTGAGTATACAGTATGGGCTAAAGTACCTATTGATTGGTCAATATCAATACATGTGTTTTTATATTATCCAAGTGCATATTGATGACAGTTTATACATTACCATCATATCTCAAAAAGCAAAGTTGTAGCATTGTACTGTAGAAAAATACCCAACCCAGCGGGCAAGGCGTTTTTAAATTACGTCCTTACCAATCATTTACAATCAGAACTGGCTTGCCCCCCCCCCCCTTGGTTCATTCACTCTGCATAAAAAATAAATATCTGCCCTAAGTCTTCATTCGTCTAATATAGATATTCACTCACACCTTCCTCGGGTCAACAAAAAAACCCCCACACAATAGATATAAAAAAACAACACACAATGCCAACACAAAGACGAGCTCCCAGTATTCCAGGCATTGCAGGAGGGTGTGTGTGCAGAGATCACAGGTTGGACGGGAGTTGGGAACGGGTGTACTCTGCCTCAGACGTCTTGGCCGGGCTGGCCTGATGAATGGCACTGGGATGTGAGGAGGTTGGAGCTCCCTGGTTCTTGACAGCTGGAGGCTCAGACCCCGCGGAGGTGAAGTGACTCATGGGAGTGACGTGGCCAAGGAGTTTGCTACTGCCGCCTACCGCCGTGGAAGTCGAGGATGGCTGAGATGAGAAGTGGGTGGAGGCGGGCACCCCTGAGGACATGTGGTGGGCCGCGGACAGAGCCCCCACCTGGGGAAGATAGCTGTGTGACCCCGAGGTGGAAACGGTGGATATAGTCCTGACATCCTGGGTGAAGAGATCCACGAGGGACTCGGCCCTCTGCCCTCTCCCATCCACCCGGGCAGGACAGCTCATCTGTGGGGCGAGGGAGCTGTGGGAGCCCGTGGCACCGCAGGGCTGGCTGTGGGGCTGGCTGTGGCGATGGTGGTGAGGCGCAGGCCGGCCGGTCACCGGGCTCTGCATGGTGGGGCTGGGGGCCACTGGTGGGGTGCAGGATGGGGAGCCTTCCCTGGAGCCATACTGGGCCAGCGAGGCCAGGGCGGAGTGGAAGGAGTGGGCAGAGGACTCCGTCAGAACCTGGGGCAGGAGACAGGACTGGAGGCCCGAGGAGCCCACACCTCCAACATCGGCCTGTTCAGGGATGGATATTGATAGATGCCCACCGGAGCTGAGGGCGGGGGAGGTGGTGTAGAGTTGGGCAGCTCCGCTGAGGGCGGGGGAGGTGGTGTAGAGTTGGGCAGCTCCGCTGAGGGCGGGGGAGGTGGTGTAGAGCTGGGTGGCCCCGCTGAGGGAGGGGGATGTGGTATATAGCTGGGGGGCTCCGTGGGGGGTGACGGTGGTGGTGTAGTGACAGTGGGGAAGGAGGAGGTTGCTGCCTGCCCTCTCCTGATGTCCTCCGGAACCGTGCCCTGTCGGCGGGCGCAGACAGGGTCCGGTGGGAAGGTGTGGCTGGGAGGCTTGCTGGTGACTCAGGACAGGGCTGACACAGCTGCTGTTTGCAGGGTTCAGGGCGGAGCCAGAGTGAGCTGAGAACCTCCGCGGTGCCCCCTGCTGGCGAGACACTGGCGGCGAGCAGGAGTGAATGTGTAGCTGGGCCGAGGAGGAAGTCGGGTACCCCCGGACGGAGCACTGTCCCAAGGGAAAAGTAGAGCCGACCCCGGATAGAGTCTGGACGTTACCGGAGGAGACGCAGGAGGCTGGCTGGTTTGCGGAGGTTGCGGGTGACTGAGGAGATACAGAGGAGGCGGCAGAGACTAGATGCTGGGCCCGGAACGAGGCCAATATGGGAGTGTCCACTCCAGAACGGAACTTCAAAGAACCGGATGGGGACGCATCCCCAGAGCCACAGCCGGACATGCCCCCTCCAGGTGCGGCCACGCCCACGTACACCTCCCTGTGCAGACGGTGGCCCGTGGGGTCCTTAAAAGAGCTGGACATGGAGAGCGGGCGGTGGAAGAGGATGGGGGGAAGCTGGGAGTGGGACAGAGCCAGGGCCAGGGAGGTGGTGGCCGCGACGGCCTGGAGGGGCGCCTGGACCAGGGGCGCCCAGATGACCCCCGGGGCGGAGGTGGGCGACGGGGGATCGGGGTCCAGGGACTGGGGAGAGATGTTGATCTGGATGGCCATGTCACGGTCGTGCTGCACGATCCTCTGAATGATCTCGTTCTCCTGGAGGTTCATGGCTCCCGAGTTCTGGGCGTCTCTTACCTTGTGTTGGAGCACTGAGTTCCTCTTTCCTGTGAGTGGAGAGACAGTCAGAGGAAGACGGACTCGCACAAAGGGATGAGTGTTACTGTAGAGATGATTGTTTACTGTAGATTCTAAAGCCACCAGAACACCCAAAGAACGTATTTGGGTTGCCCTTGTTCATAAATGTAAGTTCCCTGTTTTTTCATTTTTTTATTTATTTTCATATAAATCCTGTATGTTCTTTGCTTTGTGTCCAATAATTAAAATATATATAAACTAAGTAAATTAGACTAGAGAGAAGCAGAATTGGCAAAGCCTCGGTCACCCACCCTGAGTGATCATTGATATGCTACAGTGAAGAACAGCCATTAAGACAAGCAGTGGTGAATGAGGGCTTTCCCAATGCCATGCCCTGATGACAGAGAGATCTCTCCTGGAATTAAAACCGTCTAATCTGCTGACTCAAGAGATGGAGATCCGCTTTGCTTAACTAAAACACATTCTTTTCATATATTCAGCTGGTTGAAATCCCTCCAGGTTATAATCCACTTGCGTGGAGGTTCCAGACTGGAGAATACAGTAAAGAGTACAGTAAAGAATACAGTAAACCTTCTCCAGAGGTGGCCACGCTCAGTTTCTAGAAGCCGTTGTTGTTGGCAAGGTAGGAACGGCCTATCTCTCTCACTGACTACCAAACATACCCTTTCGTAGAACAGCGATGCTCTTCATTTGACATATCGTGTTGGGTCTATAACCATACCATACAGGGCCAGTTCTAGGCATAAGCGAGATAAGCGGTCACTTAGGGCCCACAAGCCCTGGTGATAAGGGGCCCCAAATTAAATATTGCTTCAGCTACAAAACCAATCCCAGTTCAACGGCACTCCCTCCGTCGGGCTGTGGTTCTCACCTATGCGGTCCAGCCGGTCCAGAGCTACGGTTTCGAAGGCCCGCCTCATCATGGGGTACTCCTCCAGGACCTCGTTGAAGTTATCCACGGACAGGGAGTATAGGCGGCAGTAGGTCTCCGCACGAACGCTGGCCGTTCTTCGGCCCTGAGTCAGCAGGCAAATCTCTGCATGGCAACGGAGGAATTATTCAGTTAGTACCGGGGACCTATTCTGACGAAGTGTGCATGCCTTCCACTACGCACTACTCAGTGGGGGGGGGGTTTCAGACCAGCCCAGTGCGTGCGCCAAAGTGTGTCTCCCTGCAAGCTATGGATAAATGTAAATAATTTGCTGAAAACCCTCCTACTTGCTGGCCAACAGATTTTTTTCTTATGATCTTTTCATTCAATAGTGTTTTCAGTACATTTATCCCAAGCATTTATTTAAAGTCATTCCTTTAAAGCGAAAGCTTACCCATTTTTATGTATGGCCTCATTTTCACTTTGTGTTGGAGTTTCATCCTTTAAACCATTATTTATTTATTTTTTATTGGTAAAGAGACAGGCTTTCACGTTAGCATGGCCCCTGCAATGGTTAACTAGCTAGAATGCTATTATACAAATGTGTCTAAGCACCTTAGAAAACGTTCCAAAGCACTTCAAACCAACTCATATTAATCTCTGCAAATATTATTCAGAATAATATTTGTTTAGAATAGGGATCAATAAAAGAAAGCCACTTACATATTTCTCTCTTTTTCAGCAAAAAATTGCTCAGACTTAAAAATATTCTGATCCTTTAGATTATTTAGCGTTGGGAAAGTATTATGAATACTGAAACTGTTTTGTAGAGCCTTTGGAGACGTTTTGCGTCATCCCGAAAGAAAGAGAAAAGTGTTTTGATTAATTCTGATAACATTCACATTCCATTCTTCAACACACTAATGTTGGAGGATTAAAGAGAATTACGATATTGCAAGAGCTTTATTCACTGCAGTGATGACACGGTCCAATGTTGGACCATGAGTCGGTTAAGGTTCATACGATTTAACCGTTAGTGAACCTGAGCCAATAGCCATTTATTATTTTAAACAAAATGGTGGTGGTGAAGGCTACGTAGGGTCATTTTTGGTAGTTGTCAACTAACAACATGAATGATAATAAGGGTATTGAGAAAGAATCACTATCATTCACTATTTCCATGTAGAATTATGAATAGGTATGTTTCCAAATTAAAGAAACTTAGCCAAGTAAGTTGAAAAGTGGCATATTAGCACAGGCGTATTGCAGAATAAGAACTCTCTCTCTTGTGGCTGTTTGATTTAGTCATTAAATCTACTTATCATATAATGCAAATAAGTTAAAATATGTATTATCTCTTTAAAGTTTTACTTGAGTGCATGTTTAACAACATATGTAGGCTCAACACAATTTTCTGTTTGCACTAGCCTTTTCGTTAAATTGCTGAATCCTTATGTACAGGGCAAACAACCACAGAAGCACTACGATCACAAAGCTCAGCCAGCGCCCACCAAACCCAAAGCCCTTGGGAGAAGATTTGAATAATGTATTGTTCTGCTCACAACAAACAGTCACAGATGATAATCTAATGCTGTGGCTTATGACGGGAGAGGGAATCTCCTCTGAACCCCATAGCCTTACTGAACCCCCCAGGGCTTGGTAACAAACTACCCCCCCACCCCACACACACACACACACACACATACACAGGAGCAAATTTATCACAATAAGCTCTTTTGTTAACAACATTTATTAACATTAATGTTCAATGAACTCTGAAATGTTGATTAATGGTACGGTCCCGCAAAGGCGTATATTACATGAATACATATTCCAATGGGAAAGTTTTCTTGAAAGTTTCCTAGAAATAAGTGGTACTTTACTCACCACAAATGGCAATTTAAAAATGATATACCTTTCTTATTTCACTAAACCACTGATTGGTTTAATCTTAGTATCAGAGTTCTAGTCTGAGTAAAGGATTTGGACTCAAACAGCAAGGGCTTTATTGATTTGATTACATCAACACAGGTCCCTGCTACTGAACACAGACACAAAGAAGATATACTCCCTTCTGATTTTCTCCTCCAATGGGCTGGGAGAAGAAGGTGAGGAAGGAGGACGATGGGGCAGAGATCTTCCAAATGAAAGTTGACCCCCCAACTTACCTCCAAAATAGGACCCATCGGATAGCTTGGTCTCTTTGGTGCCCTTGGCGATGACACAAACCACACCATGCTGGATGAAGTACATCTTCCTGCCCAAGGTGCCCTCCCGCACCACGCTGTCCATGGGCTGGAACACCTCAAAACGCAGCTTGGTCAGCATCGACGTCACAAAGTTGGGATCTGCGTTGGCAAACAGGGGCATCGAGGCCACCAGCTTGCGGCAGTTGAAGTTGATGATCTCCTGGGAGGGCAGGAAACACAGTGGTCGGACAGAATGAAAGCGAGCGCAACATTCTAAGAGTGACGCTAACAATAGTGATACCACGATTCCGGAACACATCATCAAAAGGAATATAATCTACATGCCTGACAGTGCCCTCAGAAAGACACGTAACCACATACTGTAATAATATATGGGCCATAAAGACAGGGCATCCCAGCGGTGTAATGATCGGGCAAACTTCAAGTGTGGCCAAACATTTTAATATTAATTAGGCTACACTGCATTTTGTTTAAATGATGTCCTTTTATCTGAAGATTCTTTTTGAGGAGCCTTTCGGGAAAACAGCTACGTAATCACATAATGGTTGCGATCCAGGGTATTGAACGGAAGTATTCCTCAACAAAGTCAGCGTTTTCGCTATCTAATGGCTAATGTGATTAAGACTCGCTGTCAGCTCAAGGTCCGCCATCATTAGGAGGATATACAACAGCGGTAATGGGCAGCTTCCCTAAACCGACACGAGGCAGATAAAGACGGATCCGGTCAGAACCGGGTGAGGTCTTTGTCATAACAACGGGTCTGACGTCACTTGGAGATCACACACACACACAGCGCCGCCAACACACACACGCACCTCTCTGAGTGGTTCGTTGAGCTCCCCCAGGATGCTCTCCTCGTCAAACATCTTGCCCTGGTAGCGGTGCTCATAGTAGTCATGGATCCTCTGGCGCATGCTAGCAGGGAGCTTATGGAAGGACATGTACTGCTCCACCTGTTTGTACTGGAAGACAGAGGACACAGCTGATTCTCGACGGACAACTGTACAGTAATTAGGATCACATTTACACACTGGAAATGTATTTTTCCCCAGCGTATCGTCAGTTCGAATAAAACTCAGGGGCAATTATGTTATTCTATTATTAAAATGTAAGTCAGCAGTTGTCGCAAAGTGCTTATGCAGATACCCTGAAACACTGTGGAGAAACCAATGACAATGTTCATGGAAAATGACAGGTTGTGTGTTGAGGGCATCAAACAGTGTGTTCCCTGAATTTGTCATTAAACAGTGTGTTCCCTGAATGTGTCATTGAACAGTGTGTTCCCTGAATGTGTCATTAAACAGCGTGTTCCCTGAATGTGTCATTAAACAGTGTGTTCCATGAATGTGTCATTAAACAGTGTGTTCCCTGAATGTGTCATTAAACAGTGTGTTCCCTGAATGTTTCATCAGTGTTCCCTGAATGTGTCAACAAACAGTGTGTTCCCTGAATGTGTCATCAAACAGAGTGTTCCCTGAATGTGTCATTAAACAGTGTGTTCCCTGAATGTGTCATCAAACAGTGTGTTCCCTGAATGTGTCATTAAACAGTGTATTCCCTGAATGTGTCATTAAACAAAGCATTCTCTGAATGTGTCACTAAATAAAGTATTCCCTGAATGTTTCACTAAATAGTGTATTCCCTGAATGCATCATTAAACAGTGTTTTCCCTGAATGTGTCATTAATTAAATAAAGTATTCACTGAATGTGTCATTAAATAAAGTATTCCCAGAATGTGTCATTAAACAACATATTCCCTGAATGTGTCATTAAATAAATTATTCCCTGAATGTGTCACTAAACAACGTATTCCCTGAATGTGACATTAAAAAACGATTCCTTGGATATGACATTAAACATCATATTCCCTGAACATGTCATTAAACAAAGTATTCCCTGAATGTGTTAGTAAACCATATAGTAGCAGTCATTATTGTTATCATAGGTTGCCAGGTAAGTACACTCAAAAATCTGTCCTTACGGGAGGAGCTTTATGGGAGGAGTCTGAATACCAAGTTATATTAAGGTGCTTCAATTCACAAACGGTCCTGGCTGCAGAAACCATCTGCCTTGATTAATCAGACACAAAGGATGTAGTTACCGGGGTGTAATTTGGTCGCATCCCAAATGACACCATATTCCCTGGCTAGCTCAGTCTGTGGTCCCCAGTGTCTCATATGTGTAATACCGCAAAAGGGGTTTGTATCCAGCCCACTGCTCATAAAAAAATAAAAATGCTCTCCTGTCTTTCATCACTGTCTCAAGCAAACAAAGGATAACATGCCCAAGAACATATATCTTTAAACAAAACGTATGCACTGTATTCTAGCTGGAGTAAAAGCACTAAAGTCAGAGGATTCCTCCATCTCAGGATTCATCACCCTTAACCTTCTTCTATAACACTCCCTCTTTTGTTCTCACTATCTTGCTCTTTGTCTCTCTAATCTCTAAGTTTTTATGATTTCCCCTGCGTGCACTTTTTCCCTATTATCATTATAAGTGTGAACCTTATTTCATGGGCCATTCTCTTCAGGCTACGTGTTGTGAACCCACTGACTATTTCCAGAGGACCCAACAGCTGTGTGAAAAGTTATTCTCTCTATGCATACTGTAGGACCACCCAGTCAACCCACAACCCCTAACTGTGTAGAGCTGAGAAGATTAAAACACTGTAGCACTCAAAGGCCCTCTTCAAGGCGCACACGTTAGAAGGATGCCTTGTAGTTTTAAGTATGAAATTCGTTTGATTTTTTTCCCTGAAGCACAACAAATTTGTTAAACTGCTCCCCGAAAAGCATCCGCTGTCTGTCTTAACATTGGACACCAAAGCGGCTCCCCCGCTCACTTGCTTCATTTTGAGGAAATCCGACGGCCCGCCCTGAGACTCTCACTACTAAGACAGCGAGGACCGTACCTGACCCCCGCCCCCAAGTCCAGCCGCCACTCACCTTCTCCTGGTACTGGCGTCGGGAGGAGTCGAGAGACTGGATCAAGGCGGTGGCGTGGCCGACAAACATGGCGTAGCAGGTGGCGCCCACGATCATGCTGAGTATGGTGAGCCAGACGTCGGCCAGGCCCACGGGGGGGTACATGCCGTAGCCGATACACAGCATGTGGCTCATGGCCTTGAACAGGGCGTAGGAGTACTGCTGCCCCCACGTGTCGTTCTGCAGGTGGGGGGGGGGGGACAGAGACCGGAGGGGAGAGGCATGAGAGAGGACGACGCCTCGTTCTTTCACGGAGGACGTGGGAGAAGACAGAGGGGGTTGAGAAAACGCTAGGCTGGAGGTCGACGGGGAGGCTGAGCTGACTGCCAATTCTGCAGGAAGAGTGACAGGCCTGACTAAGGAGGTTGGCAGGTATGATTCTGAGGATCAATGGATGTTTGAGTCACTGGACCGTCGAATCTCATGACTTTCAGTGCAACTGACTTTTAAAACACTGCCAGTCCATGTGAGTGTTGCACTGTTGAGTCATTAGACTACTGAAATACTAGACAGTTGAATGTCTGGGCCATTGAATCACAGGAGTATTGGAACACAGGTCTATTGGAAAACGACTTTTGGAACACTGGACTATTGCAACACTGGACTATTGCGACACTGGACTTTTGGGACACTGGATCTTTGGGACACTGGATAATTGGAACACTGGACAGTTGGAACACTGGACAACACCACATTTTGAACAGTCCCCACTTCTTTTTCCCGGTGAATCAGTGATCTAAAACGGAACGCCTGCAGCAATTAAACTAAACCAGGTCTCTGTGTGTATGAGTGTCCCAGTGTATCTACTCACCACCATCTTGTTCCTGGTGACCCAGCAGTCTGAAGGGAACTCCTGCAGCATGGGGACCAGGAACTGCAGACACCCATCCCAGTGGCACAGCAGGAGCATCATCGCAATCAGGTTCACGATGCGCACCATGGCACTGGCCAGGTCATAGGTCATGTGGAAAATCTAGGAGATTAGAATTAGAATGGACATGGACATTTTTTTTCCTGTTGTCCATTTGCGGATTAACTAACACTAACAGGACTTGCAGATAGCTAAGTAATTAGACATTCTATTCAATTTCCCCGTTCGCTGTAAACACGCCTAAACACCCATAGACGAATACACGGTTTCGTTGTTCACAGTTGTGCCAGCCCGCGGCCTGCTGTCATGTAATCAGTCCGCACCGGGATTAGCC
>JACXGI010000256.1:134333-147937 GCA_016801175.1 Esox masquinongy
TGTGTGTGTGTGTGTGTGTGTGTGTGTGTTTGCATGATGATTGGATTCAATGTATGTCCAGACCACATGCCACCCACTCACTTGGAGCATGTGATGCAGTTATAGGACGCTTCTTCATTTACACTTCAACTACTGAAATCAGCAATATTTTAGATTATATTACATTTTGTCTTTACATTATTTCTCCGGAATTTCGTGACATCCAATTGTACCTACGACCTTGTCTTGTCGCAGCAACTCTCAACAGGCACAGGGGAGTTGAAGATCACGGCTTGTCTTCCTCCTAGGCATATGCACCAAGGCATTCTACAAGCATTTCTTCCACACTGCACATCCAACCACAAAATCCCAGTTCCCTGCTCAGATCTTACAGGCCTGGATATGTTTCTTACCTTAGCTGATGCTAATTGCATATCAGATGTTACAGCAGCTTGAACAAACTTAGGATCTTCCTTTATCACCTCCTCCTACCTCCACCACTGCATCACCTTCTCCTACACCCAACTCTTGATTACCTCCTACACGTCTTTCTCATCTTCTGCCTCCTCTACCGCTTTGTCACCTTCCATTTCTCTATCATTGCCTACTCCTACCTCATACACCTAATTTTCACCTCCCCTAACTCCTCCACCTCTCACCTCCTCCTCGTCTCTCTCACCTCCTCCCACTGATGTATGTATCTGATGAGTCTTGAAAGCCTCAGCAGCCTTAAGAGACTCAGAATCTTGGTGAAGCGGACGATCCTCAGCGCCCGGGCCGTCTTGTAGAAGTCAGAGTCGATCCTGGTCTCCACGATGAGGAAGATGTAGTCCACGGGGATCGACGAGATGAAGTCCACCACGAACCAGCTCTTCAGGTACTTGATCTTGATGGTCTGCGGGTCCAGGATGATCTCGGTGTTGTCCTCCTTGACGATGCCAGTCCTGAAGTTGAGGACCAGGTCGATGAGGAACAGGGTGTCCGAGATGACGTTGAACACGATCCAGGGGGGTGTGTGCTCATCCTTGAAGAAGGTGATGCCCACGGGGATGATGATCAGGTTGCCCACCATCAGGAACAGCATAATTAGATCCCAGTAGAACCTAGGCAGAACACAGAGCTTTAACAGTAGAACCTGAGAGAGGAATAGGGAGGAATCACAAAGAATTTAAAACCTGAGGGAGAACAGGGTGGAACAGAGATTGTTCTATTATGTTTTGTTACTTTGAAAAGGAGTCTAGAACTTGTATATTCCTTTAAATGCAGGCTAGGCATCTTTCCTTTAAAACATATGGATGAAGGTTAGACCAGTAAACAGAAACTCTAAAGAAAAATGTGGATGAAGGTTAGACTTGTAACCAGTCACTCTACAGAAACATGTGGATGAAGATTAGACTTGTAACCAGTCACTACAGAAACATGTGGATGAAGGTTGGACTTGTAACCAGTCACTCTACAGAAACATGTGGATGAAGATTAGACTTGTAACCAGTCACTACAGAAACATGTGGATGAAGGTTGGACTTGTAACCATTCACACTACAGAAACATGTGTAACATGAGGTTGAAAATGAATTCAGAGAGGTATTTGGTGTTTACAGTGAGGGTGTTTGTGTAGAAGAATGAGTGTTTGCAGTGTATTCCACTCCAGTTTTGTGTCGTAATTAACCCAAGATGGATGCTGCAGGGTTGACATTGTGGATCGACATTCTGAACTTGAATCCTATTAGCATGGAAGCATTACTTATTATATCACAGCATGAGACCAGAGTGTATCTTCTGAAGCAACAACAACAAACATGATCCCACTTCTAAATCTGAATGATTGCCAGCCATGGAAAGTGGTATTAATCATTCTGTTCTTTATTGTTCTAAAAGATGTGATTGAGCTAAAACACACTTGCAGCTGTTATCAGAAATCAACCCTTATTGGAATGGACAGTGGTGGAACTGGAATTCCAAGATATTTGAACTTCAGCACCTCAGGCAGGGCTGGCTCTAGCCTTTTGGGGGCCCTCGCCTAGCTGTCCTTAACGGTAGGGGGCCCACTAACAGTCGCTTATGTCGCTTATACCTAGAACTGGCCCGGACTTCAGGGACATTGATAGAGACTGGCAAGTGGTCACTGTCCAACACGTGGTTCTGGAACCCAGACTAGCTTCCAGACCGTAGCTAGAACATTTTACATTTTAGTCATTTAGCAGAAACTGTCTAAACTAGACAGTGAGACAAATTAACATTTCCAAGCCAAACTTGAGAAATGTGGCATACTGGCCAATACTGAGGAATACTGGCCATACTGGTCAATAATACCACAGCAGATACTACAGACAGATGAAGTTCTACAGCTGTTGTCCAACTGTTGAACCTGCATCTTACCAATTACACCCCGACAGACCTGCGAAAGCAGACTTGTGGAAGAATCTTTTGCTAGGACTACAGCAGTAAGTCTGTTAGGATTGGTCTCCATCAACATAACACACATTTTTTTTTTTTATTCCATTCTTCTTTTTGGAACTGATGAGTCAAATTGTCAGGGGATCACTTAGTGCACCACAAAATATGTTGAAATTTGGAGTAATTCTCTGTCTCATCTAACTTGACTAAAGTCCTTTCCCGGCAGATGGAAAGCAGCCCCAAAGCATTATGCTGCCGCTACCATGCTTAACAGTAGGTACTGTGTATTTTGGGTGATGAATCGTGTTGGCTTTGTGCACAAAAATTATTTTGTAATTAAGACGAAAAACTTCTACCTTGGTCTCATAAGACCATATACGCATTGTCCCCTATGGTTTTGGGAGATTCAGTTAATCTTCTTGCAAAATGTACACAGACTTGGACGTTTGTTTTTGCAAGATATGGTTTCTGTCTTGACACCTTACCCCCAAGCTCAGATGAGTGGAAAATATGTGCACTAGTTGTACTATGCAGGGAGTGCCCAGTTCCTGACACAAATTCCTGCAGCTCCTTTAAGGTTTCTGCTGGTCTCTCTGTAGCCTCCCTGATGAGCTTTCTCCTTGCCCTTTCATCTGTTTTTGAAGGATGTCCTGATAGTTGCATTGTCCTGGTGGTGCCATCTTGCCTCCACTTCTTAATGATGGCCTTCAAAGTTCCATGATACATGTAATGCCTTTTCTTTTATTTCCCTCTCCTGATCTGTACCTTTGAATGATATGAGATGGCTATGTCTGCAGTATGCAACCAAGAAACCTTCAAGGGAAATCCTAAGGGAACAGCTGATTTTATTCATGGCTAATTTGAAACACTTCAGTTGATGTAATTGGACGGCATCCTTGTATATGATTTTGATTGTGATTGGTTATATCAGAAACACAGTTACAACCGCATCATAAATATATATTTATTGAAACAAGACATTTTGTATTATTTGTCAGAGAAATTGTCCATTTGAATGTCATTTAATTATTGTTATCCGATGCATAGACATGTTTTTTCATCACAGTGTAAATCACCAGTCACCACCAGTCGAAACATTACCAGTCAGCACCAGTCGAAATCACCAGTCACCACCAGTCACCACCATTCAGCACCAGTCAAAATCACCAGTTACCACGAGTCAGCAACAGTCTACATCACCAGTCACCACCAGTCACCATCAGTCTAAATCACCAGTCACCACCAGTCTAAATCACCAGTCACCACCAGTCAACACCAGTCAAAATCACCAGTCACTACCAATTGAAATCACTAGTCAAAACCACCAGTCAAAATCACCAATCGAAATTACCAGTCAGCACCAATCTAAATCACCAGTCTATCACCAGTCAACACCAGTAAAAATCAACAGTGGAAATCACCTGTCTAAAACACCACTCTAAAGCACCAGTCAACATCATCAGTCAGCAAGAGTCAAAATCACCAGTCTATATCACCAGTCAGCACCAGTATAAAAACTATTCTCCACCAGTCCAAATCACCAGTCATCACCAGTCCAAATCACCAGTCATTAGCAGTCCACATCACCAGTCTGAATCCTTAGTCACCACCAGTCTAAATAACCAGGTACCCTGTCCCACTGAGGAGAAGCAGATAGCACCAACCAGGAGAATCAGATATAGTCCCACTTAGGAAAAGCAGGTAGACAGTACCACTGAGGAAAAGCAGATAGACACTACCACTGAGGAGATGCAGATAGACAGTAAAACTGAGGAGAAGCAGATAGACAGTACAACTGAGAAGAAGCAGATAGAAGGTACCACTAAGGAAAAGCAGATAGACAGTACCACCGAGGAGAAGCAGATAAACAGTACCACCAAGGAGAAGCAGATAGACAGTCCCACTGAGGAAAAGCAGATAGACAGTACCACCGAGGAGAAGCAGATAGACAGTACCAACGAGGAGTATTGAATTACATTGATTCTATATAGTAATCCATCAGCAGTACCACAAATATACTCAGTACAGATTTAGTTCAAAGCTCCTGTAATCACTGATATTTTCCCCCTAGAGGAGACCAGGCACATTGTATTTAAACGAGCTATACTTTGAGGGAGGGAAGGGTGGGCAGAGAGGTATAAGGTATGTCAGGGAAAAACAGGGGAGGTCAGGGAGGTACAGGGGAGGTTGGGGAGGTACAAGATAGGTCAAGGAGGTACATGGTAGGACAGAGAAGTACTGGGCAGGGCAAGGGGGAACAGGGTGAGGAGGGTAGTTACAAGGCAGGCAGGGAGGGAAAGGAGGTACAGGGTAAGTCAGGGAGGTACCGGGGAGGTCAGAGTGGTACCGGGGAGGTCAGAGAGGTACCGGGGAAGTCAGAGTGGTACCGGGGAGTTCAGAGTGGTACCGGGGAGGTCAGAGAGGTACCGGGGAGGTCAGAGTGGTACCGGGGAGGTCAGAGAGGTACCGGGGAGGTCAGAGTGGTACCGGGGAAGTCAGAGTGGTACCGGGGAGGTCAGAGTGGTACCGGGGAGGTCAGAGGGGTATAGGGTGGAGCCATGTAGTATAATCCGATTTTAGTTTCTCTGCCAAACGCTGGCTAACCGCTCATCTGCCTGTTTTTCAGTTTTCTTCCCTCTCCCCCTCTTTCTCTCCCTCTCTATCCCTTTCTCATCCTCACCCTCTCTCTCACCCTGTCTGTCTCCCTCACTCTATGCCTCTCTATCCCTCTCTCTTCTCTCAATCCATCTCCCTATCCATCTCTCCATCCCTCCCTTTCTTTTCTCTGCCTCCCTCCCTCGCATATCCCTCTAGCCTCTCCCTTACTGTCCCTCCTCTCTCTGTCAGTCTCTGTCTACTCCTGTGTGACACACTGGTCCTAATTGCTCTTTGACTCTCAAGCAGATAAATCCCAGCGTTATCTCCTGGGAATCCATGTCATCTCCAGGACTCCGCTTTCCCCAGCCAGATGTTGAAGCAGTTAGCATTAAAGAGGAGATCTGGTATGGGAAAAACAAACAAGTTGTCGCTCTGACCTGCCACTATTTTCCACCATGTTTTGTGGTAAAAAGTCATAATCACAGCTATGCATTTATAGACTGACCACTGACTAGTTTTAACCCAATTACAAACCATACAGTGTTTACAAACAAAGGGTTAAAGCAAGCCTATATGTTGGGCTCTGACAGAGTGTGAATGTTGAACTAAGCTCAAGAGGCATTTGTAGGTTGTGTTCATCAGCAATCGATGGCTATATTTAAGTAAATTAAATGTTTGTTTTTTTTAAAAACGTCCCAATCCTGGACTGCCCCTTTAACCTCTGGGCTACAGCTCTGCTGCTACTGACGTCACCACGCCAGTCTCTGCCGATGTTAAAGGATGGGGAGCGAACAGCTGGCCGGCCGGCCCAAAACACTGACAGTACTTAACTTCTCAGGACGCACGTGGTCACATCAGTGCAGAATCAGCTGACCTGACTGTGCAGAGCTGGCCCATCTCTCTCCTGCCTCTCCCAGACACCCCTCCACTACCAACCAGAGGTGGGGTCAGTAACATTACATCAGAGCAAAGAATTCTGGGTTTGCAGAAGGGTTTGGATGCAATTTTTTTGCAATTCACAATTGCAATTGCAATTTGACTGGATAACTAAGATGTTGTATATACACGTGGCATTTACCTCGTTCAGCCGATTCTACATTATAAATAACTATGCCTTTTAAAACCTTGGATACATTACAAGTTTGCATCTCCTGCTAGGAATGGGACAATCTAATATAAATAATGCTTCTGTTGGTATGTATGTGTTTCTCTTTGAAAGTCCCAGGGGTGGAGCCTGATATGGCTTGAATGAAGAGAGCTTGCAGGTCACAGAGCAAAGGTGAGGCGGAGAGACGAATTCTGGGCAAAGTGAAAACAAAGTGGCTTAAAATGGCTGAAAAGGAGCTTAGATCAATCAGGACAGAGAGATGAAAGAGGGATCATAACTAGACTGAATACTTATCTATTCTGTTTTCTACTAGCGGATTAAACAAAAAGAGAGAGTTAGATAGAGATTGAGAGAGAGAGACAGAAAGGGAGAGGGGGAAGTAGAAATGAAGCTTAGAGATAACTATCTACTTATGTTTACAATTGAAAGTGTGTCTTTCTAAGGGACAGTTAAACACCCCCCTCCCTCTTTTTAATGTAACTTTAAGTCCACACCATGATGCATTCACCTTGAGTTCCCATACCATCTGATTTTCAGATCCCACAGACATACAACGGTGAAATCCCGGTGAAAGAAACTTATTTTACCCACTATTGAACATAGGCTTTCACCAAATTGAATGGCGCTTCATTATTTGTGTTTCTGGTAGGTGGATTACCGATTTTGGCACTTTGTTACAATTCCTGATGTAAAAGTGCTTTATGAAATACATTTGATTGATTGACTGATTGACAAGCTGGCCAGCCATCTGTTCAATAACATTTCTAGTACAACGTGCCGCGCCACAGCAATCTTGCTGACCCAAACTGTGCCGGTTCAGACATTTTGTTTTCACGTTGCCCAGAAACAGGATCAGTGGCTATGGTTCGGTTTTGTTTCAGGTCAGCTCATTATCTACGGTTCGGTTTTGGTTCAGGTCAGCTCATTATCTATGGTTCGGTTTTGGTCCAGGACAGCTCATTGTCTACGGTTCGGTTTTGGTTCAGGTCAGCTCATTATCTATGGTTCGGTTTTGGTTCAGGTCAGCTCATTAGTGGGAAAAGCTTTAATCTTCCTTTCAAGTCAAAGGTGCCCCTCAACACTGCTTAGAAAGAGAACAGTTGATCTGCTGATCTGGTTGTGCCATCCATCTGTGCGGATTGACCCAGCCCGGCCAGATGTGAGTGGGACGTCGATGCCAGAAATCAAACAGTTAGCCGGGATCCAGTCAAATTAAACGTGGTGCAAAGAGCTAAACCGCTACATGGGAATTTTGGACAGAGTGCATGTTTTAGAGGTGATTGTTAAACATTTTCATAAGGATAAACATAAATTAAAATGGTATAAGACATTATTTGCCACGGCTATATACTAGCTAGCTTTGGTTTGAATCCTGATTGGCTGTTAGCCGTATAGGGGACCGTATACCGTGGGTATGACATCACATCACTTTCTTCATCTCTAAATTGGCTACCAGTTAATAAGACCAATAAGGCATCATGGGGTTTTGTGATATATTGCCGACATACCACAGCTAAGCGTTGTCCAGGCACTCCACAATGCATCGTGCCCTGTGACTTATTTTTTACACCAGGATTTTATACCAGGATTCGAACCTCCAAGTTTAAGTCTAAGATACTCTGCCTTTCAGCCAGCTAGCATCCAGGAACCAAACAACCTAGTTTACAATATAGTATGAAGGATAAAACCACCAATGTCCTCATTTCAAACTGTTTTGGGGATGATAGCCACTAATTTCTTGTGGACGGATTTTCATTTCAACAGATTAAGTGAGGATCTGGCCCACAGAGAATTGTGTGATTACACGTAGCAGTAGTTCCTGGGATAGGTTTTTTTATTATTGATTATTTGGACATATCGGGATTGGGCAAAAGAAGTGCTGAAATGGGCACTGTGATTTTCTGTCAAAAATAAACAATTGGCTATAAGACCTGAAGTCATTAAAATCAAGTGAGCTCTTTGGCCATTATGAACCAGTGGAAGAAGGAGTTTTGGCCATGAGTTTTCTATTACAAGGGGAGGAGATTTCACTTTCTTCCTTTGCACAAAGGTAATCACAGTTGATAATGGTATTCCTCACAGGGTTATAACAGAAAATTACTAACTTTTGTGAGAGAATTTTTCTTCAGGGTCACCAAGATTGCTTCAGTTATACAAACTAAACTTGAGCACAAGCTCCATCAGCGTGATTTCAACCACACGTCCATCCTAAAGAAGGTGAGCTCTCATTTTTCCCGCAAAAACAGCGTACATCTTAATGACACCTCAGGTTACAGTCACCGCAGAGCCACGAGTACAGACAGCTGGCATGATGACTATGCAGTTAGTGGTGATTCCTGTCCTGAATTCTCACACACTCCCTCAGCCGTCATTTCAATCACTCCACAGTCGCACAGTGAGGGTTAGCCCCCCCAACCCTCGCCAGGCCCCTCCAAACACACTCCCATTAGACTAATTGTGTTGTCATAATCCCTCCTGATGTGTGCTTCTAATGCCTTGCATGGTCATGTTACCCTATTTTGATTACCCCGTTTCAAACAGCCCCAACCTGGTGAAACTCCCCATCCAGCCCACTGTTCTCTCTCTTTCCCTCGCCTTTTCTCGCTCTTTCCCTCTCCTTTTCTCTCTCTTTCCTTCTCCTTTTCTCTCTCTTTCCCACTCCTTTTCTCTCTCTTTCCCTCTCCTTTTCTCTCTCTTCCCTCTGCTTTTCTCTCTTTCCCTCTCCTTTTCTCTCTCTTTCCCACTCATTTTCTGTCATTCCCTCTCCCTCCCGTTATTTCCCTCTCCTGCTCTCTCTTTCCCTCTCCTTTTCAATCTTTCCATCTCCTCCTTCTCTTTCCTCTCCTGCTCTCTTTCCCTTTCCTTTTCATCTTTCCCTCTCCTCCTTCTCTTTCCTCTCCTTCTTTCCTCTCTCTCCTCTGTCTTTTCCTTCCTACTTCCATCTCCTTCTCTCTCCTCTCCATTTGCCTCTACTTTTCTCTCCCTCTCTTCTTATTTTTTTCCTCTCAGTCTTTCTTCTTCACTTTCCCTCTCCTCTCTCCTTCACTCTCTCCCCCCTCTATCCATCTCTCTCCCCCTCTCCTTCTCTCTCTCTGTAATCCCATGGCCTTACTAAATGATAAAAGTGTAATTCAGATGAGTGGGGAGAGACATCAGGACAGGACGACAGGAGGATACAGCTCAGATCGGTGGAAATGCACAGTGAGGGAGAACAGAGTGAGGGGACTCAAGGTTAAAATCATACAAAAACCTTGTTATGTCTGCGCTGATTAAATGACGGAAGGATGAGAACAAATGTACTTGTTTCTGTGTTGTAGGTCAGGAAATAAATAGATCTCAAACCCACACACATTTTGTGGCAAACTGACATGTCCTTAGAGAGCCAGAAAATGATGAGCCTAAAAGATCAATGGGCTATGTATAGTGGGCTATGTATCAGTGGGCTATGTATATGACTAGTACTGGAAGAATGAATATTCATGCCAACAGTCAAATGTAAATACTCTATTTACATTTGACAGGCACCTATTTTTGGCCTTTATGCTTGAGTAATTGCCAACCTTAGGGTACAAATACAACACACAAAACTGTTGCCTTACATTGGTTTTACCTATCAGCTAATATCATCTACAATACAAAGAGTGGATGGGGACTGTGATAGCACAACAAAACCTGTATATCTGTCTAGCTGAGCTTCTAGTTAGTGAAATAGAATACTTTTATCAAAATAGTGTGTTGAATGATATGTGTAGCTCAACCCATTAGAGGCCTAGTCTGACCAAACGCTCAATATGCTAACTAACAGATCATTCAAACTGGTCTTCATGAATATATATTCTCTGTACGGTAAATACCTAAAATCACTGTATGGATGAATGATCCAGAATCCTGCAGACTTCACGCGTTCTCTCTCGTGCTCTACGGCCCTTTCACTCCCCAACATTCTCAGGGAGAACTTGTTGACTCCCGGCTGAAGCATTGCTCCGAACTGCCGGTGCATGAAGCCAGCCCGGTACAGCTGCTCTGCCTCGTCTGGCATGATCGGTTCCGTTCCTTCTAACTTGATGAAAGTGGTCTGATCAAAGACCGAAGACCGACGGTGTGCGCCAGCAACGCGTCCAACGGCACCCTGAGCCACTTGCTCGGCCCCTGATCCAGTCTCCCCTCCAGGGTAACTCTCATCGTTAGCACCAGCGTCTGCCTCCGGGATCAGCCTCCGCTGCTCAGCTGGTTCTGACCCAAGAGTGTGTCGTCCAGTGATGGAAGACAGACTACCTTTGAACATGCGACAGTCTCCGTTCAAGTTTGGTTTGACAGCAACGTCTGTTTCCAAGACTCCAGCGGTCCCGCTCCTGGGGTCTCTATCCCCGTTGCTCTTGCAGCTGATAGCAGGGGATGGAGGTTTCGGAGGAACAAGCGGCTTCAGCCTGATGGCGATACTTTTCTTCTTGGTGTCCTTGTCGCCACCACCGTATTCCCCTCCATCGTCAACCATCACAGAGACTGAGCCTTTTTGGCCAATGTTTTGCGGCAGGCTATACAACCTTTTGCGCATGGAAGAATGAAACCTATCCATTGTGGGATTGTAGAACAAATAAGACGCGCACTCGTCCGGGCTACGAGAAAAACACGTTGAACAAAGAAACAAAAATGTATGAGCTATTAAAACAAAACATCTATCTCAAACTCAAACGGCTCTGGATCCCAGAAGCAGTGACGGTGCATCCGCAGCAGGACAGGTTCAGGTCGAATCTTACTTGACACTTGGAACGTGCTGCTGTCTGTTCTCCCGGTTGCAACAGTTCGCTCCGCTTCGGTGCGACGGTCATATTAGCAAATGATATGTCCAGGAAAAATCAATGAATGACATCCAGGTATAGGTATTCCTAAATCCGCGTGTAGGAGCCTACACTAGAACACATCGTGGTGCTGGTGCTTTCTGCAGCTGTCTGCTCTATGCGTCGGGTCGGACGAGCAAGTCGGAGACAGAGACACAGACAGGCAGGCAGACAGACAGTCGGACAGACAGACAGGCAGAGGATGATGCTGGCTGGTGGGTGGCAGAGGTCCTCAATGACAAAGCAAGATCTCCTATTCTGATTCTCCTCCTCCCCAAATTTTAGAGCCCTAGTTAGTTCGCCGTCAATGGGGAAAGGGAGACACGCAGTCTTCCACGCTCAGTCCGGTTAGCCCGTTAGTATTAACCAATTTGCGTTCCAAAACCACTGCCCGCTGTTGCACGCTGATCATTGATCCATCATCCCTGAGCTCAATAATAATGTGACTATTAATGGAGCTAATCTATCAGTTTGCCAAATGAGTTCTATTCGAGGATTGACAGGACAACACATGCGCTCGGCGTCCCAGTCTACTCAGGATTCCGGATGATGTGTGGATTAGATTTAAAAAAACTCCCTGCGTTAGCCCGTCGACGCCACGTTTAGTAGGCTATTGTTTACAATTGTAAACTACATGACACATACACACATTAACCTATTGCCTATTGATCAGGTAAGCAATACTGAAATGTTATACTGACAATATTAACGTTTAAGCGCTTGTTAGTGTCCACAACGAACTTTCACTGGTTTGGGATCCTGAGAGGTTTTATGGGTGAAAGATTGGCCTGTGATGATGGACTGTGGTTGGTCAGCAGGTTTGGCGACCATTCTATTTAAAGTCTATACATTATTTGAACAGACCAGTATTTCTGTCAAATTTCAGGAGCAGTTGCTTTGTGTGTGTATGTGTGTGTGTGTGTGTGTGTGTGTGTGTGTGTGTGTGCCCATTATGACATCTGTAATGTCGCCTGTCACACTGTCACAAGCTTAGTCCAGATGTCAGGCTCTGTTGTATTAGGGTTTTAAAATCACTTTGCATCTATTTTCAGAACTCTTAATACAAAACTCGAAATAGTTAATGAAAAGGCTCTCATTTGAAAACTCTAAGCACATTTTCAATTGACTAAGTAGAAAATCTACTATTATAATGTTGATGATTAAGATTTTACTTTACAATACTTAATAAAATCGAGAAGTACAGTAACAGATGCATCCCTTACACAGTAAACATTCATCCCATATACAATAAAAATGCGTCCCTTATACAGTAAACATTCATCCCATATACAGTAAAACTGTATCCCTTATACAGGAAACACTAATCCCATATACAATAAAAAGGTGTCCCTTATACAGTAAACATTCATCCCATATACAATAAAAATGTGTCCCTTACACTGTAAACGTTCACACATATACAATAAAAATGTGTCCCTTATACAATAAACATTCATCCAGAATGAAATTGCTCTAACATAATATATGCCATCTGCATAGCAGCCACTTTTATCCAAAGGGACAATAAGTGAATTGAATTTCCGTATGGAAAGCCAGAGAGAATCAAATCCACAACTCCAGCGTTGTCATGTCGTAAAGGACCAAATCAAACAGGACCACTACAACACAGTAAATACAATACGTTATTAAAATATGGGCAGATGACATATACATATCATCCCCTTGAGTATATCATTCTCCTTTAGGCTTGGATTCACCGTGCCAACAGGTTTTAAGATGTGGTGGATATTAAGATTGAGATCCTTTAATATTAATTAAAACTACTTCTTTGGTTTAACTAGTCACTATTTGTTACAATGAGGTAGAATTTTCATTCTATATTTCATAGCCAAGTAACTTCCCCAATGCAAATTTGCCTGAAAAAAATAACTTTTCAGTTCTATATTATTTTTGATAAAATGCTCAAAGAATTCAAAAGCCAGTAAATCACCCTAGTTCTTAAATTTACAATCTGATATTATTTGTACAGATTAAATCTGTTTAATACCCAGATCTGTCTGCTGTTTTAACACCTGTACTGTACACCTGGTAAATATCTGTTGTATTGTTTATGTTATGTTTTGTAATAACATGTTTTATTTAAAATGGGAACAAAAAATAGAAAACCCCACACAGGACAACAGTGACCCCTGCAGTTGTCCTTCTGCCAACACATCCTCCTCAAATTAACCTCATAGTCATTTCGCTTTGTCCTGTCCAGAACAACCTACAGGATCAATTAGAGTTAAGTGTCTTGCTGAAAGGCACGGCACATTTTTCACCTGTTTGGATCAAGGATATCGAGCCTGTGGCCATTTGGTTGCTGGCCAACACTCCGACCATTGGGCTAACTGCCAGCAAAGCAAGAAAGATTTCAGGATTTACCCCCCCAAAAAAAGAGAGGATTTCAGTCTGATAATGTACAAATGAAAGTGGCACACAGTGTCAAAGTTCCATATGGCACTCTATTCTCTATACGCCGAAGTGCACTGCTTTTGACCCGAGCTGCATTGGCCGTGATCAAAAGTAGTCCACTATACAGGGAATAGGGTGCCATTTGGGATGCATGCTCACGGTTCTAATCCATGGTTTAGCCACAAAGTCTCCAACAGCATTCTGTTTATCCTCATCTCCAGTCCCTCATCTGCCTTTAGCACAAAGGTGGAAACGACCTGGACACCAGG
>JACXGI010000257.1:0-14473 GCA_016801175.1 Esox masquinongy
GGAGAGGGAGGGAGGGAGGGGGGTGGAGCAGAGTGTGGGGGGGGAGTGAGACGTGTTTGACTCTTTTAAAGTTGTTCAGTAAACATCCAATATTTTGGGTCATTTTGTTAATTTATGTCAGTAATGCCCAGCGCATGCCAGACCCCCTACCAGCCAACAATAAACGGGACAAATTCCTCTTCATTCAAGCAAGCAATGAAATGTAATGAATCACCCAAGTCTTTTCCACTCAAGCAGAGTGGCCAGAGTCCCCGTGCCTTTAGAGCTCACACAGCCCCAAAACATCAGTGAGCCACCACCATGCTTCATAGTGGGGATGGTATTCTGTTCACTACAGGCCTTGTTGATCCCTCTCTAAACATAGTGCTTATGGTTGTGACCATAATGTTCTATTTTGGTCTTGTCACTCCAAATTACAGTGTGCCAGAAGCTGTGAGGCGTGTCAAGGTGTTGTCGGGCATATTGTAACCGTGCTTTTGTGTGGCATTGGCGCAGTAAAGGCTTCTTTCTGGCAACTTGACCATGCAGCTCATTTTTGTTCAAGTATCGTCATATTGTGCTCCTTGAAACAGCCACACCGTCTTTTTCAGAGCAGCCTGTGTTTCTCCTGAGGTTACCTGTGGGTTTTTATTTGTATCCCGAACAATTCTTCTGGCAGTTTTGGCTGAAATCTTTCTTGGTCTACTTGACCATGGTTTGGTATCAAGAGATCCCTGAATTTTCCAACTCTTAATAAGTGATTGAACAGTACTGACTGGCATTTGCAAGGCTTTGGATATCTTTTTATATCCTTTTCCATCTTTATAAAGTTCCATTACCTTTACACAGGTCTTTTGACAGTTCTTTTCTGCTCCCAAAGGCTCAGTATCTAGCCTGCTCAGTGCATCCACGTGAGAGCTAACAAACTCATTGACTATTTATACAAAGACACTAATTGCAATTTAAAAAGCCACAGGTGTGGGAAATTCATCTTTAATTGCCATTTTCATCTGTGTGTCACCTTGTGTGTCAGTAACAAGGCCAAACATTCAAGGGTATGTAAACTTTTGATCAGGGCCATTTGGGTTATTTCCGTTATCATTATGATTTAAAAAGGAGCCAAACAACTTTGATAATAAATGGCATCATATGATCACTATCCTTAAATAAGACATCTTTTTTGCACGATCAGTCATATATTCAAAATCAATGCCAAAATTTCGCAATTTCTGCCAGGGTATTCAAACTTATGAGCACAACTGTAGTTTCTATAAAGCTGTGTTTATCAGATCATTCAACAATTAATACACAGGATTAATTACTGCCTCCTGCTACCAATTATCAGTCTGAAATGTCTTTCTTTTTGAATGATACCTGCAGATTGAGCAATTTTTTTCTGTGCACCTGAGACAAAGTTGTTGGTCGATACATTGGGGTGGGGGACAGCGTATTAATCCTGCCAGTGATGTTGTTGAACTCTGCTGCTAAATGTTCCAGTGGTTGTGGTGGCTTGTGGGAAGACTACGGAGGATACTGAAATGTAAGCTGAATCCGATACCGCATGGTTGGGAAAAGTTGGTAGTAAGGATTGGAGGATAGTGGCAAGTTATAATAAAAAAGCACAAAAGTAGTCGATGACCAGTGGGTTCTAGTAAAAGTAATATTTCCATGTCTCCACCCTTCACGTACAGTATGCCTCCTGATTCCCAGAATAAAAGTTTTGAAAAAACAGGAATAAGGACAGTGAATGCCCACTTTCCTTTAAAGAAAACATTTGACTCCAGCTACTAATATTGTGACCCAAATTGCACAGGCCATAAGGGATATGACTAAGTGTCATGCATTTAAAATAATGACTGGCCTGCTTCAAGTGGACTAAAAGACAAAATATGTTACTACTGCCTCCACATTCCCCTGGTACCACGGATACCAAGCTGTCTGTGACCTTCAGGATGAGGTGAGGAAGGAAGAAAGAGGAAAGCGGAGAGATTACTCAGAGGCTTGGAACTATTGTATATTGTGTTTATGCAGACATTAAAAGTGAGGGAGACACAGACTGACACAAACACTAGAATAAACCTTAACACGGATTCTTTGCTGACAACTTGCATATTTTTAGAATATCTGTTGACTTCTATGCCCTGTTTTTATAAAATTTGTGCAACACTTGTTTTTTTTTTTTTTCTCCTCAGCATTAGTCATTTACACAGATGGAAGTGAGCACAGATACTAGGCTATTAAATGTAAGTTGTCTTCACCCCCCAGCGCAATTCGATTCTGTTGTGGGAGGGTTTGCCATTTATCGACAATCACTATCTTCAGATGGCGTATAACCTTTCATTATTTTATCCACTGTACTTCTGTCTTTCTCTGGATGACCCGTTTTAATAATCAACTGATTCTGGGTGACAGCTGTCCATGAACGCCGTCATCAGGATGTTACAGAGCTAGTATTATCATTCCCTTGTTAAAATCTTGGAGACGTTGGTATATAAACAGTTAAGGTCCTTTTTTATCAGAAAATTGCACGTTGAACAGATTTCAATCTGGTTTTAGACCTGGGCACAGTACTATCACAGCAACTGCGCTGGTTTTAAATTATACTGTCAAAGCCTTAGATGAGAAATTAAGCTGTGTTGCTTTGTATGTTGGCCTGTCTTAGGTGTTTGATATCAGTAGATCATTCATCCTATTAAAATGTCTTCATTGGGCCTGACGAAGGACACTTGCCTCTGGTTTAAAAATAATTAAAATAACTGAGCTTGACCAAATTACTTTGATTTCATGTCTGTATTGATATGTTTCTTGAATGTGAAGTTGAAATGTTATGATTAGCCTAATGGCAAATGATCATTTACTGCAACCCTCCCACAGCGACATGTCGGTGTCCCCATCTAGGACTTTTCCTTTCAGATCTACCCAATGATGCCAGCGATTTGCTAGTCAATGGGAAAAATATCTGTCACACTTTGCCCAACTCCTGTAGTTTGGACACTGGTTAGGAGTGCAGCAGATCGCGTCCACCTTGACTGATCTTTGACCACTTTATTTTATTTACAACAACAGCCACGTCTTGCAATGCGGAATATAAATGACCGCATGTCGGGCTACATGATACGTTTCAAAAAAGGATTTATTTTTAGATTTTATATCAGATAATATTATTTGAAGTTCAGATTATCTGAAATGTATTTTCTTGTAAGTTTTTTTGACCGGTTTCTACCTTGCTTCATGTATCGACTGAAATTACACAGTCAGTAGGGCTAATTTGGATACCTTATATGGGTAATTGTAGGCGTTCTTTGGGTGGAGATCGTAAGCTCATTCATGCACGCAGAAGTATAGTATGGGTCTGATTTATCAATGGAAGCATGCTTATGTGTTGCGGATGCCAGTTTGATAATTCCCAGTAATTTTGTGCACACACAAATTGTACATATTGTTTCCACATATGTACAATTTTAGTTAGAAACGTACGCAAGATTGATACAAGAGGCCCCTGGACAGTCTGTGGCGCTACTTGGCGGCGTCTGATGCACCGATACATAACATCCCAGAGGTTCTCAATTGGATTCAGGTCTGAGGAACCTGAAAGCTTTCATCATCCAGGAACTGCCTATACACTCTGCACACATGAGGCCAGGCATTGTACTGCACCAAGAGGAACCCAGGGTCCACTGCACCAGCGTAAGGTTTGGCAATGGGTCTGAGGATTTTTTTCCTAGTACCTAACAGCAGTCAGGGTACCATTGGCTAGCATGTGGAGGTCTGTGCGACCCTCCAAGTATATGCCTCCCCAGACCATCACTGACTAAACCGGTCATGCTGGATGATGTTGCAGGCAGCACAATGTTCACCAGGGTGTCTCCAGACTCTTTCATGTCTGTCACATGTACTCAGTGTGAACCTGCTTTGATCTGTGAAGAGCACGGGGCGCCAATGTTGGACTGCAAATGTTGGACTGCAAACGAGCCGCACGGTGCTGGGCTGTGAGCACAGGTCCCACTAGAGGATGTTAGGCCTTCTTGCCACCCTCTTTGATGTTTGGTCAGAAACATGCACACCAGTAGCCCGCCGGAGGTCATTTTGTTGGCCTCTGGCAGTGCTCCTCCTTTTCCTCCTCGCACACAGGAGCAAATACTGGTCCTGCTCCTGGGTTGATGCCCTTCTACGGCCCTGTCCAGCACTCCTTGTGTAACAGCCCATCTCATGTTATCTCCTCCATGCTCTAGAAACTAATGGGGGAGACGGCAAACCTTCTTGTGACGGCTCATATGAATGTGCCATTCTGGTGGAGCTGGACTACCTGTGAAACCTGAATGGGCTGCAGGTACTGCCTCATGCTACAGTACCAGTAGTGACAAGGACACTTGCAAAACTAGAGAAGAATCAGTCAGGAAGGGTAATGGAGAGAGCAATTGTCTGTGGCCACCACCTGCAAAACCATTCCCTTTTTGGGGGTTGTCTTGCTGTTGCCTCTGCAGTGCACCTGTTGTCACTTTCATTTGCACCAAAACAGGTGACACTGATTCACAATCATTTATGCTTCCTAACTGGACAGATTGATATCCCTGAAGTTTAATTACATGCATACATACAACCCTGTTTCCAAAAAAGAGATGCTATGTAAAATGGAAATAAAAACTCAATGCAATGATGTGCAAATCATTTAAACCCTATATTCAATAGAAAACAGTACAAAGAAAAAATATCAAATGTTGAAACTGAGACATTTTATTGTTTCTTGAAAAATATATGCTCATTTTGAATTTAATGCCAGCAACACGTTTCAAGAAGTTGGGACAGAGGCAACAAAAGACTGGGAAAGTTGTGTAGTGCTAAAAAACTAAACCTGGTGGAATATCACAACTAATTAGGTTAATTGGCAACAGGTCAGTGACATGATTGGGTATTAAACGATCATTCCAGAGAGGATGGGGAGGGGTTCACCACTCTGTGAAAGAAAGCGTGGGCAAATAGTGAAACAATTTAATAACTTTTCTCAGTGTGAAATTGGAAAGAGTTTAAGGTTCTTGTTATCCGCGGTACATAATATCATTAAAAGATTCTGAGAATCTGGAGTAATCTCTGTATGCAAGGGACAAGCGTGAAAACCAATATTGCATGGCCGTGTTCTTCGGGTCCTCATGCAGCACTGCATTAAAAGCAGACAAGATTCTGTAGTGGAAATCACTGCATTGGCTCAGGAACACTTCTGAAAACCATTGTCTATGAACACAGTATGTCGCTGCATCCACAAATACAGGTTAAAACTCTACCATGCAAAGACGAAACCATGTATGAACATGTATGAACAAGATCCAGAAATGCCGCCGCCTTCTCTGGGCCCGAGCTCTTTGAAGATGCACTGTGGCGAGGTGAAAAACTGTCCTCTAGTCTGATTAATCAAAATTTGAAATTATTTTTGGGAATCATGGATGCCACGTCCTCCAGGTTAAAGAGTGACCATCTGGCTTGTTATCAGCGCACAGTTCAAAAACCAGCATCCGTGGTGGTATGGGGGTGCATTAGTGCACATGGCATGGGTGACTTGCACATCTCTGAAGGCACCATTAATGCTGAACAATATACACTGATCAGCCATAACATTATGACCACCTACCTGATATTGTGTGGGTCCCACTTTTGCCACCAAAACGGCCCGGACACATCATGGCATGGACTCCACTTGACCTCTGAAGGTGTGCTGTGCTATCTGGCACCAAGATGTTAGCAGCAGATCCTTTCAGACCTGTATGTTGCGAGGTGTGGCCTTCATTGTTCGGACCTGTTTGTCCAGCACCTCCCCCAGATGCTTGATTGTATTGAGATCTGGGGAATTTGGAGGCCAAGTCATCACCTTGAACTTGTTGTTGTGTTCCTCGAACCTTTCCTGAACCATTTTTGCTTTGTGGCAGGGTGCATTATCCTGCTGAAAGAGGCCAATGCCATCAGGGAATACTGTTGCCATGAAAGGGTGCACATGGTCTGCAACAATGCTCAGGTAGGTGGTACGTGTCAAAGTAACATCCACATGAATGGCAGGACCCAAGGTTTCCCAGCAGAACATTGCCCAAAGCATCACACTGCCTCCACCGGGTTGCCTTCTTCCCATAGTGCATCCTGGTGCCATGTGTTTTCCAGGTAAGCGGCGCACACGCACCCGGCCATCCACGTGATGTAAGAGGAAACATGATTCATTGGTCCAGTCCACCTTCTTCCATTGCTCCGTGGTCCAGTTCTGATGCTCATGTGCCCATTGTAGGTGCTTTCGACAGTAGACACGGGTCAGCATGGGCACCCTGACTGGTCTCATACTACGCAGCCCCCTACGCAAACAAACTGCGATGCACTGTGTGTTCTGACACCTTTCTATCAGTACCAGCATTCTTTTTCAGCAATTTGAGCTACAGTAGCTCATTCGTTGGATCGGGCCACATAGGCCAGCCTTCGCTCCCCACGTGCATCAATGAGCCTTGGCGGCCCATGACTCTGTCACCGGTTCACCGCTTTTCACAAGCACTGCAGTTTTGGAGATGCTCTGTCATCTAGCCATCACAATTTGGCCCTTGTCAAAGTCCTTAAGCTTGCCCATTTTTCCTTCTTCTAACACATCAACTTTGAGGACAGAATGTTCATTTTCTGCCTAATAAATCCCAGCCTCTGACAGGTGCCATGATAAGATTATCAGTGTTATTCACTTCACCTGTCAGTGGTCATAATGTTATGGCTGATCGGTGTATACAGGTTTTGGAGCAACATCTGTTGCCATCCCGACAATCTCTTTTTCATGGAAGGCCTTGCTTATTTCAGCAAGACAATGCCAAACCACATTCTGCACGTATTACAAGAGCATGGCTCCATAGTAAAAGAGTCTGGGTGCTATATATTGGCCTGCCTGCAGTCCAAACCTGTCACCCATTGAAAACATTTGGCGCATTATGAAATGAAAAATACGACAAAGGAGACCCCAAACTGTTGGACAGTTGAAATCCAATACCAAGCAAGAATGGGAATTCGTTTCACTTTCAAAAGTACTGCGATTGGTCTCCTCGGTTCCCAAACGCTTACAGAGTTTTGTTAAAAGAGGTGATGCAACACAGTGGTAAACATGCCCCAGTCCCATCTTATCTGAAACCTGTTGCAGGCATCATTCAAAATGGGCATGTATTTTTCTAAAAACAATAACATTTCTCAGTTTAAACATTTGATATATTGTCATTGTACTGTTTTCAGTTGAATACAGGGATAAATCATTTGCACATCATTGCATTCTATTTTTCTTTGCATTTTACCCAGCGTCCAAACTTTTTGGGCAACGGGGTTGTACATTACCATAATCTAATATAATATTTGCATGGCTCAGCTTCTGTACTCATCTCTAGATGTAGTCTTTCATTCAGCCATGCGTTTTATCAATGGAGCAAATTTTTGCACTCATCCCTGTCTGTTAATATGCTTCAGTTGGCTGGGAGACCGGCAGGTACCAAACATGCTCCCTAGACTGGATAGTACTGGAGACCCACACTCATCGAATGCCATTCAGCGTGACCTTGAATATTTTAGTGCCTGTAAGAATATATATTTTTTTTTATGTCATTTGTGATTGTTGTAATACTCAGCTGTGAAAGAGACCTTGGTTTCAGTTAATTTCTCTGTGTGAATAAAGGTAAATAAGTTAATATGGCATGTAAAATTTCATGCCTTCGGAACTGTTGTGTGCCCATGCTTGTGCACATGCACCCGTGCACGGCTGTTTTTTTTTTTTAAAATTGCCCACTTAAGTGACTGAGAGGAACTGCTAGTGCCGTGCGCTCTGCTTCCTGTTGACTGTGCCGGAAAGTGGAGGTGTGTGTGTGTGTGTGTGTGTGTGTGTGTGTGTGTGTGTGTGTGTGTGTGTGTGTGTGTGTGTGTGTGTGTGTGTGTGTGTGTGTGTGTGTGTGTGTGTGTGTGTGTGTGTGTGTGTGTGTGTGTGTGTGTGTGTGTGTGTGCACTCTGAAAGAAGTACGCTTATCTTTATAATTTCAACTCCAGTTAATAGTATTTTTTTTTTTATGTACCAAACAGCAATTATAGTTTATCCCCTTATTTTTTACCACTACAATACTGGATGTTCAACGAAAACACTTGTTCACTTTTGTTTTATTTCCTGGACTAATGGTGAGGCTTCTGGATGTGAGAATAGATACATGTTGTGCTTTGACATCATCCAGGCATAGCTTCTAGATGTTTCCCAATATTTAAATGACCATATCCATTTGATTTGTTGTAGATGCTAAGTTTACCCTTCTGTTTTCTCTTCCAACCTCAACTTCCTCTCAGCAGTGAGCCAGTGTGATGCCAGACCTGTCAGTCTTCCTCTTAAAGAGACACCCAACATTAGACAGCTGTAGAACTAAACAAAAACCTGTATGACAATCTTCGCTTATGTTAACTATGATGTTCTTTTTCCAGTTCATGAAGTGTGTTTGTGAGTGACTGTTGTGTACAACTTGATGACCCATGCTAATGAGGCAGTCACGTGGGAATATCAAAAACCTTATCACATGTTCTCCATGTGTCTGGAATGTTCTTTGTCAGGCCTAAATGTACAGGTTGTAAAGAATGTGGATTATCTGAAGGTATTATCTAATTTAGGCCTTCCAGTGAGGTAGTTTGTTAGAATAATGAATATGCTTTGCTTGTCAGGTGCTGCCTCTGCACTCTAGCTCAGTAGGGTCTTATTTTGAACAAGTGACTGGTGTCACTCCAGCTTGTTGCCATGGTGTTTATCGCGGTGACAGACTTATGTTTTGAAAGCAAACAGGTCTGCTTTTATTCCTAACCAGCTGAGAAGTAGGAAGGTGGGACAGTTCTTTGTCTGTGCAAGATGCTGGCACCTGCTATTACACCCCAGAACTTCCTCCTACTGTTGTTTCACAGCTACTAGGCATTACACACACACACACACACACACACACACACACACACACACACACACACACACACACACACCATCAAACCGGATGAAGATTTGACCATTCCCTTTTCTTGGCTGTGATAGTTAATCTCCATGTTCTCGTCATCTGATATTAGTTGTGTGGGGAACGGACAGGAGCTAACTGCTATATAACAGCCTGATTAATGGTTTAGTAATTAGTAAAGTCTAAGGTAGTCTGTGGTGAGATTGGACTCCAAATCAATCTTATCAGGTATGAGATTTTAAGAGCCCATGGTTAATTACTGCTTTTGAGATATTTTTTCTATGTTATCCTTTGTGTTAAAGCACCTAAATGTTGATGTCTGTTTAGAATTGTACATGTGATGTGTGTCGACTGGCTTAGCTCTAGTGTCTACTGCCCTCACTCGCTTGCTCTTCCTGTCCCTCCCCCTCCTCTCTCACTATTCCTTGTTCCCTCTGAGACTAAGGCCATTGCTCCTGTCAGCTGCAGGGAGAGAGGCAGGTCTGAAAGGAAGTGGAATAAACAAAAGCAAACCAAAGAAAGCTGCAGCTAGCTAGTGAAGCTTTAGTGGCCCCGGCTGTTGTCCACGGGCAATGTGTTCTACACAAAGAGTTCACTGTCAGTGCTTGCCAACCTGCTCTGTATTCCTACACACGCGCACACACTATCTACCACAATTCTAGAGCCTGGTAGGCTGTTGGGGAGCACACTGCTGCTACCATCATATTACATCTCCCAGTTTCTCTTCTTGGTGGTTCAGTGCTTGTAGCCCTACTACGATTACTGTACCTTCATTCTGCATTTCACAACCGTCTCATTTAACTTCCCAAAGTACTGCCAGACATACAGGCCTTGGCTGCTGTTTCCTCTGTTTTTGGAACAGAGGAGACTGATAAGTTGGCATACAACTAAGAACACACACATCTTTCACGAGCAGTTTTCATGGAATAGACCGGGGAAGGGCTCAGTACATACAGACTGGCCACCAGGCAGACTGACTCAGCCTGGTGTAGTTTAGACTATCTACTGGTAATCAAAACCTTTGCCGAATAGTGGAATGCTGTACCTCACCATTTGTTGGCTTGCAGTTTATTAAAGCATAAATAAATGGAGTAGATCTTGTACCTCATATGGAACACTTGGGAGTGCAAGGTGGCAGAACGACCAATGACCATATGTTTTGGTCATCTGTTTCTTCTGAAGTAGCCTAAAATTGGCCCGAAAACCTTCACTGATATTATTTTCCCCCCAATTCAGTTTACTGCCTGGTCCTGTGCATGCTGTTGTGGGGAACAGAGGAGAGTGTTGTATTCATGAGTGCCTTATCTCTTATCAGGAATGGGTTCATCATATTTCATAGCTTAAACCGCTAATGTTTTAGAGCTACATTTATAGAAAGAAAAGAGAGACTGCTTTATGTTCTACGTATAACAATTTTGCTGCTACCGTACGTTGTTCGCCTAAACCTAGTTTTATATACCAGGTGCTTTAATTTTTTCCCAGTTATTCTTGCCGCCCTGTTTTTAAATCTGATAAACCCACAAGGGTCACCAGATGTAGTTTGGGAAAAGCTGCTGTACACCTAATAATGCATCATAATGAGGTATTGTTGCGACTGAATAGGGGAATAACATACCGACTGGATAGGGGAATAACATACAGACTGGATAGGGGAATAACTTACCGACTGGATAGGGGAATAACTTACCGACTGGATAGGGGAATAACTTACCGACTGGATAGGGGAATAACATAACGACTGGATAGGGGAATAACATACCGTCACATTCTCATTACCTGCTCTTCAGGTTGCCACATCAGTCTGCAGATGGTATGCACACAGTTGGCTAGACGGCCTCAATCCATCTATATCATCATGAAGTATAAAATTAGTTAAAATGTTGTCAGCGTACAACACATGAATATACTTTCATCCTCCAACTACTATGAAGCAAACTGTTTGAGCGTCTCCCTGCTCTTGTATCGCCATGTCCGGTATTTTCCTGCAAAGAATTTGGCTGTTATTTTTAGACTTTTTGGGTGCATTTTGAGTCGTCACTGGGCTGGACATTCAAGTCAATCTGGCGTCTGTTCCTTGCTTTCAGATTGACATTGCGGGTTGCCACGGCTACCTCATCAACACAGTTTTGAGGTAGAAATGCATTCTTCACCCAGTTGAACCTGGTAAGGTTTAATTTCCTGCATGGACTATTTTTTTAACAAGGTTAACTGCTTTAATGAAGCTCCTCGCATTGTTGGTGCAGGTGGCTAGGCAGTCATACAGCACACTGGCTAAAGCCCTGTGTCATCCTGTCCAGCTGGGGTGAGAGACAGAGGACTTTATTGCAGATCCTGAATCTGCTATAGCTGGATCTCAGTCTCTCCCCTTCTCTCTCTATCCCTCCAACTCTCTCGTTTCTCTCCCTTTCCTCTGTATGTCTCTGTGGACCCTCTCTCCATCTCTTCCTTCTGATTAATGGATCCCTGATGGTGTGGCCCCAGTGGCCCATCTCTCCTCCCCAGTGCTTGCTTTATTATCTCTCGCTCCTTTCTCTGTCTCTCAATCACCCTCTCCTTGTTCTCTCTCTCAATCACTCTCCTTTCCATTGCTCTACCCATCCTTTCTCCCCCTCTTCCTTCAGATAAATAAATCCCTGATGGTGGGCCTCCAGTGGGCGGGGTGGATCAGTAGCTTGGGCTCCTCCATCAACATTCATTTGTTCCAGTGTTTTTTTTTTCCACTGTACTATTACCCAATCCACTGAGCCCCAGCTGGGGCCTGGGCGTAGATGGCCAGCTAATGACCAGGAAGACTTTCACAAACCAAACTCTTTTCTGGGTCTGGGAAGATGAAAGTTGCAGTTTTATAACCTTGTGGTGAAATTAAATGGTCTTTCTCTCTGCTGTGGGAGGGTTGATGGCCATTGGAATGTGATGTAACCGTTGTCTTGTCAGGGTTTGTTTTTTTTTGCGCTGGGCAGTTGACCCAGTGAAACTGGGCAGGGTTGTGGGAATGGAGCAGGTGGTGTTTTTACTGCTATGGTTGTGGAGTCCAGGAAGGGACTCCATGTGTGCCTGGGTCCAGGAAGGGAGAGATGTTGGCAGAGTGGTGTGGTCTGGCCTGGGGGGTTGGAGCGACAGAACTTTGGGGCCTATCTACCTTCTATTCTCAATGACGCTGCCGTGTGTTTTGGGGGCTGTGACGCTGCCGTGTGTTTTGGGGGCTGTGACGCTGCCGTGTGTTTTGGAGGGGCGGGGCTTGCTCTGTGTATAGAGACGAGCTGTATACTTGACTTGTCTGTCTGTAAACTTTATTACATTGCACACTCCTGAACATGACATGATGGAAGCATAGAGGGTTTCAAACCCACCCACATTAAAACTCACTGAACAGCCCCAGGGGATTGATGGGACTACACTGCAGAGAAGCTAAATCTAAAAATACATTTAACTGAACTGAAAAAAGTAGTTCCCTGCATCTGAACTACTTGGTAAATAATGTTCATGTTAATTGTAAATGTTACAGGCTAATTGTAAAAGTTACAGACTTTGGGGTCATATCCTAACAGAATGTGTAATTTAGCCCATCAAACAAAATAGAGGATTAGTGATGCCAAAAAAAGAAAGGAAAGAATTGCCCATTTCACCAATTTATATTTTTTTGATGTAAAAGTAGTTCACCATACTATTACATGCAAAAGTGGTGAACTTTGTTCTGGACTAGAACTTAAGCTACTACTTAGCTACAGGACTGCAAAACGTGGTTGAATTGTATTTAGTTCCCTACTCTCCAACATGTATGGTGCTGCTGTTTTCATGATGTTGATGCATTTCAACAATGATTTAATTCAGAAAAATGTGTTAAGTGCTTCAATCCCGTGTACTTTGAGGGAGATTTGTGAGCCGTTAACAAAAATCTCCTACCTTTTTCATTTCCTGTATACCCCCCCCCAACGTCTTTACGGCAAGGGGTTACCATAGTGACTTACAGTATCAAATCACCTTCCTGTCTGTGCCCTGTGGTAGCCTGCTGTCTTTGGACTTCCCTTCTCTTTGAACCCTCTCAAGTGCCCCTTTCCTCTTTAGCATAATGTTTTCACAGTGTAGGGCTCATCAAGCCTCTGTCTGGTGTATGCTGATGGTCATTATACGTACTTCTGCATTACTGTGGATATACACTGCAGAATGCCTTGGTTAGGATCTGAAGTGGGGGTGTCTTACTTTGCCTTGAGGCAGGTATGCATTAGGCCTGTATTAAAAAATAAAAATGATTGTTATTATTGTCTTTGGAATTTTCTACGCTCCCTGTCGAGGTGGGAGTGAGGTACTTTAGTTATTTAGTTGCAAGACTTCCACACCATATGACCTCATCTGTGGTCATTTAACGAAGCTGTTTTAACTGGACCAGTGGACCACTTTCCACTGTCATTTTTCCTTCAGTATTAGACTTTAGGAACTAACAGTGTTGAGGCCTGCTTGAAAGCCTTTCCTGTTTTCAAAGAGGACCATACTCATACATGGCTAATCTAAAAATACTCCATTTGACTTTTTCATTATCCTGTAGTTTAGTCCTGCCCCACCCCCCTGGTTACAAAATGAAGACAGGGCTCCAATTACATTTAATCTGCAAAATGATCTGTCGGTTAAACCTTTGGGACTGTATAGGTAACAATCAGGCAGCTTAGACAGTGCTTTCGAAATATCTTAAGAGAAGCGTAATGTTTTCACCAGCCTTGACCAATCCTTCTACCAAGGAAGACCTGCAGGGAATATGCAGGAATTATTTTGGTCTAAGCCCTGCCCTGAAAGCTATTGCATAAGGCTAAAAGCTGAGTTTGGGCTGATTATTTAAATATCAAATTGAATTGTACTTTTCATTTTTAATGGTCAGGAAAAGGTATATGGAAAATATGTAGTTTGAATTGAGCTGATATGGAGGGTTGTGGTGTGTAATCTTTCGACATGGCTTAATTCTGTCCTTCATGACTTTATCTGAGCTCAGTCCTGACAGACATAAACATCTTGGTCTGGTAAAGAGATGAGATCTCACCCTAAGCCTTCTCTGGCTGTCTTAATGTACCCAACACAGGGTAAGCATACCAAATTTTTAACACAAGGTCCATGTCTGTTTAGCCACCTGTTTACCGAAATGGAATGAATACAGGCTTATTGCAGGAGACGGGAGATTTACCCAGTCTCAATCTACACACACCCGTGCACACCCGCACACACACACACACACACACCTCTAATGTAAAATCATCTTTTTGGAACTACCTTCCACTACAACATAATGTTTTAAACACTTTAGGCGCATGTGTTTTTGGATTATTCCGGAGTCTGGCTTTAGAGGTCTTTCACTGATAAACAACCTTCAAAGTCTGACTTTTCAGCATTTGGGATCTGAAGGTCTGGTAAAGGGTGACTGGGTGTTAATTTGACATTAGAATAATTTCAGTTGAGATGGTAAGGCGATGGTGTCTACTTTCAGACCACCTTGTGAGCATTATCCGCTGTTTTTTTCCCTAGCTTCAAGGCGTCCGTTTCCCCGG
>JACXGI010000257.1:14573-37710 GCA_016801175.1 Esox masquinongy
TGTGTGTGTGTGTGTGTGTGTGTGTGTGTGTGTGTGTGTGTGTGTGTGTGTGTGTGTGTGTGTGTGTGTGTGTGTGTGTGTGTGTGTGTGTGTGTGTGTGTGTGTGTGTGTGTGTGGCTGGGTGGACAGTAAGACCGCTTATGGCGACACCTGAGGTTACTTAATTCAAGCATGTGGAAAACAAACTCAACTCATACATATTTACACTCCGTTTACCAGTGACCTCAGTATTCAACACTACATAGGTTTAAATGGTGTTTATGCTCTGTTAGGCAAAACATTTCCAAATCTTTTCATATAAGACTGGCAAGCTCATTTCACTGTTAAGTCAAATGCATGCAAAATTACAAAATGAATGTCATACATTTTAACTGGAAGAGTGGGAAAGTAATGTTGCTTTTAAACACTGAGGCATTGGATTATTTAGCTAGCAATACTAAACCGGAGATTTTATAGGAAAGAGGATCTATGAATTTTGGTGGTCAATATGTGGAAGGTATAAAGCTCTTGTCCAGCAGGCTGTTGACTGATCACACTTAATTTGTCATGCTGTCTCACGTGTTTATTAAGCTAATCATCACACAATCTTTGGTACTGTAGAAAGCCACGGTATGAACTGTGATCTGTTAGTCTGTCTGAGTGTCTTTGCCTGTAACTGACAGGGTTTCCTGGGTTTGGTGAAGTTCTTGTGTAGATCAAGTCCCCTGCCCTGCCACTCTGCTCCATAATTCACATTGAAGGGGGTCGTGTGCATGATGCTAATGGAGGTTCCTTCTTTGTAAATGCCTCAGCCTAGCATTATAGTGGTCTGTCATGTCACATGCTCCACCTCCCTCTTCTCTTTTTGTCCTCCCCTCTGCCTTTCCCAGGTCCATTAACATGCTGTTTTGCTGTGTCGTTACTGTGCCTTTATCTGTCCACCACACAGGAAGGGGAACCATTAATAATTAATAATGTCTTTCTGTTGCGCTTTTCATAGAATGTCAATGCGCTTCAAGAGCAAACAATGTATCAGGTAAGGTCAACCAGTAGAGAAAATATCTCTTGAATGCTGCATACTCCAAATATACGAAGGGCAGCAGAGAGGTTGTCAGAGGATTTACTGAAATGGCAAATGAGTTGGCTGATGGTCTTGTACAGGGCAAGTCTAGAGAACTCCCAGTCTTTTTTTATTTTTTTTGCCCTCCCCTTCTCCCGATACTTTGCAGTATTTAGTCTCTATGACCCGGTGTTATTGTAGTCCAGTCCCAATGAATTTGAGATAGTTGAACAAACCTTGCTCCTTAGCATCATGTCACCATGTCAGTCTCATATCAAACCTGTGTTCAGATCAAAACCTGGAAAAACCTTGGAATAAGTATGCAGGGGCATGCTGTGTTTTACTGTCCAGGGGTTTCTTGACTCCGAAACTTGTCATTGTGAAATAATGTGCTTGGTTCCTTGCTGTAAAGCATTAGGGACATTTCCTCACTGTGTTTGATGGAAACCCTTTATCCTGACATTGTTGTTTATTGTTAATCAAATTCAAATCATCAGGCTCTGTGTTGGCCTGAAAAGCCTGCTTCAGAGGTTTCATGATATTTCCAGCATCTTCCACACTGACAGGGCCTTTCTCACTAACAGTCAGCTAATCTGCACAAATTCTGGAAGTATCATGTCCTAGTGTTTCCATCTGATTAGTTTATTATTGTTCTAGAGTCTTGCTACTTTACTAGAAGGGGTTACAGTGAGTAGTCCTGTGTAGCTTGGTAGAGCGTGTCGCTAGCCACTCCAGGTTAGTGTAGTTTGACCGGGCGGCCAGTTAAATAGGATGCATTCACTACTGTAGGTTGCCCATAAGGCTGTCTGCTAAACGATGTAAATGTACAGCGCAGACATCAGTGTTCTTTACTACTCAGTGTTACATCTGAGCGCACATCGTAGATGCCACTAAGAGCTAAGAAATTAGGTATCTTTTGCGGGCAGACCGGCGGTTATTTGTTAAGAGTCTTGTGGTCACATTGTCAGGAAGAACTCTTAAGTATGTATTACTATGGAGGGCTTGAAATGAGGCAGTCTGTTAGTCTTGTTTGCCCTGGACTGACAAAGCCACTCGTAGCCTAGTCACAGGTGACCACAAAGTATCCAGAGTTTCTGCTGTACAGTTAGAAGACAGTAGTGATGTATCAGACAGGGCACTGCGGGGCCTTACAGTAAGAAGACAGTAGTGATGTATCAGACAGGGCACTGCGGGGCCTTACAGTAAGAAGACAGTAGTGATGTATCAGACAGGGCACTGCGGGGCCTTACAGTAAGAAGACAGTAGTGATGTATCAGACAGGGCACTGCGGGGCCTTACAGTTAGAACACAGTAGTGATGCATCAGACAGGGCACTGCGGGGCCTTACAGTTAGAACACAGTAGCGATGTATCAGACAGGGCACTGCGGGGCCTTACAGTTAGAACGCAGTAGTGATGCATCAGACAGGGCACTGCGGGGCCTTACAGTTAGAAGGCAGTAGTGATGCATCAGACAGGGCACTGCGGGGCCTTACAGTTAGAAGGCAGTAGTGATGAATCAGACAGGGCCTTACAGGGTGCAGACAGTGACAGCCTGGGGTTCATTAGGAAGCCACAGTACAGCCGAACAGGGCCTGATGGCACCGTGGCTCTTCCATTGTCTCCAGGGCCACATCTCTCCTCACCCACTCTGTTTTCTCTTCTTTCTGCCTGGCAGGATTAATGGGCTGCTGTCCCACCCCTCTCAGACTCGGGATCCCTTTCTCTCTGTCAGCCCTACCCCCCCACCAAGTGTCTGTGCTGATCGGCCCTCTCACTGTAAAAAGCAAAGCAAGTGATGTAGAGATATTACCTGCTTCACATCCTCCCATCAGCCTCTAATCAGTCTCTCTAATTAGACTGGGTCTCTCTCTCTCTCTCTCTCTGTCTGTCTCTCTCTCTCTCTCTGTCTCTCTCTGGCTCTCTGGCTCTCTGGCTCTCTCTCTCAAAAGGAGGGATAGAGGAAAGGCTGTTGCCAGGGGAACCGAGAGAGATTGACTTAAACTAACTTTATAGTGCCTTATACCATTTCATCTAACTTACTGCACTATTGCCAAATCTATTTCAGTTTCACATGTTGTCATTAATGGACAGTGATGATGGTGCTAGGCCTCTAGTCCCATCAGCTTGTCAGAACACTACCTTCCAGACCGTTCTCTCTGTGTGAAAGAACTCCCCTCTTCAACATCCTTTCTAAGGTGCTGTGAAGGCATGACAATGCAGAAAGTCTCCATGGTCCATTGTGTTCCACTGTGTTCTGAACAGTTCTCAGGACACTTGTTCTCGCTCCCTGTGTCTCGCTCCCTGTGTCTGTCTCGCTCTCATACTCTGCTTCATTGACATTGGAAGGAAATGTTTACATGCTAAACAAGTGGAAAGTTAGAAAGGTGTACATTTAATATTTAATAAGTGGAAATAAAATATCTGAAATTGTAAGTACATATTGCACAATTTTCAAAAGAATAAAGGCGTTTACAATGTAATATTATAAGCTATCTACATAGTTGTAAAAATGTTACTCATACTCTATTTTTCCCAATTAATGTTTATGTTCTGTGGTGACCTCTTGATAGCAGCAATGCTCAATAAGTCTGTACATAGTCAACGGTTTCTTTAATTTGTGTCTGTAAAAGTTGCAGGCCTCATATTTCGTGATTTTAAGGGCAAGGCCAATGTGGCATTAAAGGGGTGCATAATTTGCCAGGGCACTAAGGCCTTAAAGCAAAATAGCCAATAAAAAAAAACCTGTTAAAGAAAACAAACAATTACTGTAGTGATTATAGAAAGCTTGTGTGTCCTCCTCATGCTTTATTTACTAATGATAAATAATTGACAGGCATCACCAACCTTACCTCCTAGTTCTACCCTTGTGTGTCTGTACAATTATAAGTGTGTTTTTAACCGATGTTAGTTAGCTCAGTGTTAACCCCTTGTCAAGAAAGCCCCAAATCACCTTCAATTTAACACTGTTTGTACAATAAATCAAGGTATCTTAAGCTAGGTTGGGCATATTGTTATGACAGTTGCAGGGTTGATTATTCAGTCTGATTTAGCACAGATGGCTAGCTGTATTTAAAATGAAAGCAACAGTTATATAATTGAAATTAGGCAAGTAACTAACATGCTAATGAAACAAACAAAAATACATCATCGTTGAAGTAATTTAAGATGTATTATTATTTATTATAAATTAAGATAGGGTGGCCATATTATATTTAGTGTAGCTAGGTCTAGGTTCAGATTCCAAAGAGAGCGAATGATTAATGTCAGCTAGCATGGTAGCCAGTTGCACAGAAAGACACAGAAACGCCAGCTACTTTAAGTACAGTCTAGGGATGAGACACAGTTTAACAACAGACAGTTAGCTAGCTAACTGTTGAACAGTCATTAACTGGCTAACTCAGAAAATAAATTCATCGCTTACATTTGAGTTAATGTCAGCTACCAATAAAAGCACCATACTGCAACTAGAATGTATAATACTATTTGTTTAGCTTGCTTTCGTGTTGTTTTTTGAACGACGTGCTGTTCCCTTAATAACTGATGGTCACGGGTGGGCATTGGCCAATAACAGTTGAAATATCGGAGTTCCTGCCAGTGACTCGTGCTTCGGATCACAGCGATTGGAAAAATCGCTGTCAATTTCAATAGCAGCCAACCGGGAAAAAAAATCCCAGCCCAACAAGGGCACAACGGCAACTTTGGCCAGAATAATTTATTGGGGTAGGGGGGCATTACGGCTACTCAAGGAGGCATCGACAGCCGTGGCCGCGGTGAATTGTAAGCCCTGCAAAGTGGTCAGGTATTCTGCCTCTATGTAAACTCTCTGTTTAGGGCAGGGTAGTAAATTGCTTCGTTTGTGGTTGATTCTTTGCAGTGTGTCATAGTTATACTTTTGTTTTTATATTATTTAGTTGGGTCTAACTATGTTGCTCTGTGGGGATTGTCTGGGTTTGGGACAGAGAACCACATGGCTTAGTAGGATGTTCCTTAGATTCATCTCCATTTTTTTTCCTTTTGCCAGTTAGTTATGACTGAGAACACATTCTCATCTTAAGTAATGACCTTGGAATAGCTAGGGATAAAAAGGCATTTCGGGACATATGCTCTAACTGCTAGGTTTCCATTCTACTTCCAGGTTTGAAAATCGCTTTCAAGTGGGTGCGAAATTAACAGCTATTTTCTGGCTTTTGATAATTTGTGGATATTGTCCTAAATCAGCTTGGTATGCATCATGTTGCGGAATTAGGCCTTTTTAGTGTCTGAATTGGGTGTTTATCCCATTTTGAGAATTGTTGGTTGGTAAGTAGAAATCTTCAGAGGGAAATTATCCTAATTGGGTTGCTGAGTTTCGAAGGCCTTTCTTGCCTTGACTCTCCGTAGGTTAGCCTGTAGTATCTGTAGTGTTGAAAGTTAGGCTAAGATAGGTTTACTTGTTTGCTTGCTTAAGGCCAACTGGTACAGAGTGTATTTGTGGTCCTGACACCTGGAATATTTTTTCTAATTGATATTCACTGTCAGGGTCTAGGTCTGACAGTGTTTGCAGAATACCTAGCTACTGTAGACTCTCCATGGTTGAACCATGAAGGATCAGATTGTCTGAAAATAGTTACTTTTTCCTGTATTCTCTTTCTCTGACTCTCATTTCTACAGTAGTCCCTTCACCCTCCGGTCGTCCTTCCCTGAAGCAGTTGTCACTGTCCTGTCCAGACTTGCTCTCTTTGTAGCCATCTGTCTGAGGGGAGAGGTGTACTGTTAAGATGAACGCATGTCACAGCAGCTGACTCCTGGTGGTGTTTAGTGTGGATGTTTGTGTTGATGCCTTACAACACAGTAATGAAAGAGACCCCCTCCTAATGCCGCAGGGTGGGAACTAGGAAGTAGCACTGAGCCACCCAAAACAATGTCTCCCTCCTGGGCCTGCTGTTCTGTACAGCTCCAGTGACTTCCCAGACAGATGTCTGCTCTGGGACATAAGGAACACAGCCTGATTGTTTTTGTGGGTCTAATAAGGGAAGTGGAAGATGGGAGCAAGAGCAGGGCTTGTAGAAGAGAAGTAAAGGAGGAGTCTGAGCAGAGGATAGTAGGAATGGAAAGAGAGGACAGGAGAGGAGTGAGGGAGAAATGAGAGAAGCTACTTCGTTGGGTAATGTTTCTGGACGTGTGAAGCTGTCTCCATTAGAGGCACCTGAAGGATCTCCTTGGTGAAAACATCCCTCTGTTTGATGTCCTGTGCTCTTGTAATACCTAAACCTGTACATTCAGCCCGTTCTGAGACAGATCATAGGACCATATGAGATCCTTCGTGCTATACTGCATTCAGAAGAATGTCAGTCTGTTTTCAGCTATGGCCTAACTGGATCTATTCTTTGTGAAATTAAAGCATGAAGACTGAATAACCGTATCATCCATCCAGACTTCCTTCCTTGTGGCGCTAATTCTTTGTCCAACCATAGCCTAGCCTTTATTACTTTCTGATCTACTGTCTCTGCCTATGTGCCCCGGAGAACTTCTCTCTACTGCTACTAGCTTCAATAACAAGCCAGAGAGCACCTCAGTATTACCCTGCGCAGCTGGCAAGTTCTGCCAGACCATAGGAATATCATGTAAGTACTGGAAGAGTCATAGCACTGGCTAATTAAGACAAATACATATAATGAACATGTACACACAGGTTTTTTTTTGTTAACATGCAACTGCAGCCAGAACCAACTCTTCACTCCCGTTGAAAACGGCAAGTCCCTTGTGATTAAGTCACCGTGTAATATGGGGTTCGGTTTGAAAACAATGATGTCAACCAGTCACTTCTTCGGTTGCCCATGAATGTGATGGTTAAGCTCCTATATAGACCGCACTGTATTGTGTGAACACACAATAAGAATTATCCATAATAGGGAAATTTGCGTTTTGCCTTAAATTTAGGTCCACCACTGAAAGGTGTGCTGAGGCTTATAAACAGTGTTCTCCTGAAACATTTGGACTCTAATGCTTAACAAGGTTCGGATATTGTCAGGAGATGTATAATTAAATAATAGTTATTGATTATTTTACTCAGTAAAAATGCGGTGTGGTTACACTGTTTATATTGGTTTGCGCTTCCAATGGTTGAGTTTTATTTGAAGATTAAACGGAAATTACACTTGCGGCTAGCTTCACACTGTTTTGATATCGTCTTTCGGACTGATTGAAAAGCTCTTCGCAGGCTGTTTTTGCCATTTTACTTTAGTTGTTGTAGCGTAAGATCCGCTAGATTTTAGTTAGATTATAAATAGAATAAGCAGTAAGTAGTGTTATGGCCATTGCAATGGGTAGAACATGGTATGTTGGTCTCCAGTTTTAACTGGTAACACTAGTCTTGTGTGCAATACAAACTTTACCTTGGAATAATTTTTTTAATTCTACCAAGTTAAGATGGGCTACCAATCATAGTTGAGGCTAACTGTGAATGTAATCCCTCCTATAATGTTAGATGGATAGATGGCGTCAGACACTACCACTTGCTACATGTAGGCAGTGTCCAACAGTGGTGACGAGTATCTATACAATACCTATCCCATCAGATATTGTCTAGCCATTTGGTAATGTAGCTTTTAGTTATGATTTAGATAATTATCAGAATTTTAATGCTAGCCATGGAGGCTAGCTTGTAAGCCAGCTACTGCTCTTCCACATCCTCCCAGGTTTTAGTATTTGACTGTATCCAACTTGTTTATCCTGATCAAAGTAAAACGTAATCCACTTATTGTCCTCTTCTGTTCTTACAAGTAAATCTGCAGTGGGATATTGGGTTTGCTAAAGTAAGCTTGCCAATTGAACAAATGATATTACAATGCTATCATAGCAGTACAGTTTATGCAGAAAAACTCAATTGAATCCATTATTTGTTTTTACTGGTGATCGCACTGATAATAAAACTGTTTTACAGTCAACAAGAGCTGAAGTGCATGTCCCTTTTATTACTTTTCCATTGGAATTATAATGCTGCTTCTAACTTTAGGGATGGTTTTTCAGACATGGATTAAGACTAGTAAAACAAAAAACATTGTCCGTTGATATACGTTTTTAAATTCAGGACAAGGCTATGTTCTGATTTTTGTTCCAGACCTGTCAATGACTAAGTTTTATGGGATATACGTAGACCTAGTCTTGTCGTCTTTCTGTTCTGTCTACCTGTATGTTGATGGCTATATGTTCCAGAGTAACTCAGTGATGCCTGTTCTATAATCACAGATGGGGAAGTGACTGGGGGGGGGGGGGGTGCTGGTGGTGGTGGTGGTCTAAATGAAAGTCAACAGTAGCGCCCCTGTGCTTCGTGCCAGCATTGGCCCCACACTGCTGCCTTTGTGTCCCCTCAGTCTCACCAGGATACACATACATTTACTTTTGTATTTTTCCTTGTGGGGACCTCAGACCTAACCCTGCCCCACAAATCTATGTTCCCAATTCCCTAGCCACAAACTGTTCCTCAATAACCTAACTTTTATAGGCTAACCCTGCCCTTCAACATCCTCAACACTTCTAGCATTCAGCTATTATTGGCAGTTGTGCGAGTAAATGACTAATACAGGCTGTTGTTTAGCTGTCAGTTCATCAGTAACTGTATCGGTTAATGAGCTATATAAGCAGTCAGTCGGCATTAACAGATACCAGCATCGTTTGGCTATACTAGTCATATCTGGACTGCCAACACTGAATTAGCAATACCAGCAACCTATAAGCAATGTCAGCAGTCCTTCGGCAATATCAGCAGTCTTTCGGCAATGTCAGCTGTGTGTTTTGGAAATACCATCAACCTGTTAGCAGTAGCAAATAAATAGCCATGTCTATCTTGTTGTATTCTATTTAAAGTTGCCTCTAATACAATCCTCATATTCCTAGACCTATGCCCTCATCAGACCAGTTCTTATCTTTGTCTACTGCCAATTACTGTTATGCAGACATTCTCCCTCATTCTCTAATAAAGCACCGAGCAGTAATCAATGAGTCCCCCAGAGACCCATGATGAGGCAGCAGCCTCTCCCTAACCACACACTGTATACACTTTAATTACTGAACGCCTGCTCCCTCTCCCCCTTGGGTCAAATGCAAAGATTGATCCCTGAGGTAGAGTAAGAAAACAATGTGTTCTCCCTTTATTTTGCTATTAGTGTTATTGCTCTGTGGCCTGTGTGCTCACAGGGGAGTTGTGTGCTATCAGGTACGTCTCCACCTACGTCCATCTCTGCGTCCTCTCTTGAGACGTGTAGTACCAAGAGTTGAAAAAAACAGGAATTTGTCCACCCGGACTGGTGAGTTAAGTGAGCGTTTGTTTGTTGGTGTTTGTTTCTGTGTGCTGGGGGTTGTTGTGTGCAATGTTCTCCAGAACAACTCCCTAGCTAACTTTTTCAGAATTTAGTGTGACTCAAGCAGTGAGCTGGTGAGCTGCCTCTCTCCCGGACTGCTGTGGTAATGTCAGTGTCAGATCTCCATGTTGTTTTTGCTCTACTCTTCGTGGACTTGGCTCTGGCTTTGCACTCCAGCTGGGTCTCATTTATTCCAGTGGGCATACTGGCACAGCCAAACCTGGCATTGGCTCCTCTGTCTTGGTTTGTTCTCCCTGCCTTTGCTCCTGTCTTGCCAGTCCACACTGGGCCTGATTGATAATGAGGCCGTTTCCAGGACCCAACCACTGCCTGTCCCTTTTGTTGATTCAGTGAGGGAAAGGTGAACTAAGCGTGACAGACATAAAGATCCTAAATAATCTCATTTGAATGAACTATGGAGCTGAGCTGGCCTTTTTTCTCTTCTTTTTCCCTTTCCATCTTGCTTTCTTTGGAAAAGGGCCTCTCTACTCAGCTCCAGTCAATGGATGTGACCCCAAGTAGATACTTCATTGCCTGGTTGCCCGGCAGCGGGCAGTATTTATTTAGCTCATATTGGTGGAATCTCCTGGTTTTTAAGTGGAGCCTGATCCCAGTGTCTGCCCTCTGTCTTCTACTGGTCCCGCTGTCTGCCCTCTGTCTTCTACTGGTTCTTTCCGATATTTCTGTCTCCCTCACACTCTGTGGCTAAGATGATCAGGCCTGTTGTTCCCACTGCTTCTGTGAGGTTCAACTGTGAGGTTCTGCTTAACGGCTAGCCAACCACCATAATAGCATTTGTTCAAAGGCCGCTGTGTTGAAAATAATCATGTATAATAACAGCTTCCTAGAGAGAGAATCAAACTGATGAGATGTAATAGGCGGAATGTGATTAAGATTGTTTGATAGAAAGTAGGGAGTCGACCCCTTTGTGGCTGGTGGAGGGTGAGGGAGAGAGAACCATGGGCAAAGTTGATTGGTTGCCTTTTGATGTGATTGGCTGAAATGTACCATTCAAAAGACTTGTTCTATGTGAAGAGCTTGTCACAACAGATCTGGTCCAATGTGTTTTTCAGTTTGCACTGGTCTGATGTGGACTTGAGTATGTGCTTGTGCACACGTGTGTACAGTGTGTGTGTGTACATGACTGCTATATGCGTACAGGAATAAAATGTGCTGTGACCATCTTTTGCAGGGAGGCAGGTACATGAAATATTGAAGCTCTCATCTGCTGTGCTGGTTTGTGTGTGCGTGCCCGTACGTTTGTCTGTGTGTGTACATTATTGATGTAGAGGAATGTTTCAGCAGCAGCAGCAGCTCGGTGTGTGGGGGGTGTGCCAATGTACATGAGTATTGCGTCTGCATGTGTCCTCAGAGATATAATACTCAGAGGACACGCGTGCGCAATACTCATGCGCATTTGCTCCTTTCTTTGAACACATAGTTCAGGCTGCCAGGAGACTGTAGGGGACCTGGCTGTTAACTGTGTTACCACTGTGCTGTGGTTGCTTTGTTGCAAAGTAAAGAATTTAAAACGAAAGACAGACAAATCTGGTTTTGTCTCATCGAGTTTTTACTTGTCATCTTATTTGTCTGTTAGTACTTTAGTACAACCGTCCATAAGACAAACAGACACTGATCTGTTTTTGGAAGGTCAGTATGGAAGTGAGAAGTGTGTACAGTCAACATATCATTTTTCCATCATCTTCAGTTTTCCTCATGACAGCTTACTATGTCTCCAAGAAGTCCTGGCCCCCCAACGGTGGAACCAGCTTCCCCTTTAACACCCTTCCCCCAAATCATTGCCTACCATGTGCTTATGCTTGCAGGTAATACAATGAGCTAAGTCAGAGCCGGAAGAATTGAGTACTTACTACTACTCAGTTATTGTCATGTTGTTTTCCCGTCTGGCTATCTCAAGATGCACTAACTGTAAGTTACTCTGGGTAAAAGTCTCCGCTAAATGACTACAATGTACAGTGTAATGTTCTCACAGTGTCCTCTTAATAGACTCCTAAATGTCCTCAGCTTCACATGACTCCAAAGGTTCTATTTACTATTGTCAACATACTTGAAGGGAGCGAGACTGCATGAGAGAACGAGTGAAGGAGAGCGAGCGAGTGTGCGTGCGTGTATGTGCGTCCTAGCTGGGTTCAGTGCTATCTCGCCACTGTGCCTGCAGGTATTTGAAATCTTTGGGAGTGTTCACAGCTAGGCCCTAATTTCTTAGTATAGCAATTTTTTAGAGGCTCTGGTGGTATACTGACTGCTCTCTGTTCTAAAGAGTGTCCTGTAGGCAAATAGACATTGGGATGTGCTTGTTGTTATGTTTCCTAACCGTAGACTGTATCGTCTGTGTGCAAGGACTGTGGCTCCAATTCACTTTAGGTTGCTAAGTATTGATGTTGTTCCACATAAATTCAGTCACTTTCTGGAGGCACCTGTTTAGATTTGACAAAACCTTTTAAACTTGTTTGCCCAGGAAAGTGGTCTGAAAGTGGCTTTTTGAGCCTGAATTCTGAAACATTCAGGAGACCTAGTAGGTTTCTGCCTTTCTAGGGCCTTCTCAGTCACTGTGGTTTCTGCATGTTGATTGTTTGCTCTTTGTTGTGTTGTCGGGGTTACTGTATAAATACTGTCAAGATGGGCTGAATGTTGACCAGTTTTGCTACCCCACCCATCATGTTCCGTCTAACAACTGGAATAAGATGATCAAATGTTGTGGAGTCCGAAAGTGAATACAATCAGTTGGAACAACCCACTGTTAAAGGGTTGCCAGAATTCTCGAGTACTTCACTCGTTTTTTCCGAAAACATAAAATGGCCATTGGCTGTGATCATTTTATTGGACAATACATGGATTCCTTTGCATCTTTGTACCATAACATGATGAAACATTGCATTTTAGTTGAAACTGAATGACAAACCCAATGTGTTATAGAAGGATTTTGTTAATCTGTCTGTAAGATTTCATGCTACCGCATCAAATAATTGTAATCATTCATCTGTTAAATGGGCCTATACTTGCTTTGCTTGTGTATCTGCAAATACAGCTCCGGAAAACATTAAGAGACCACTGCATCTTTCATTTACAAAAAAGTCGAAAAGGAAGGTTTTGAGTGAGGAACAGAAGGGTTAAAATTAAGAGACCACTGCAAATTGAACGCTTCTGTTCCTCACTCAAAACCTTACTTTTCAACTTTTTGGGAAAGGAAAGAAAAAGGTGCGGTGGTCTCTTAATTTTTTCCGGAGATGTAGGTATAGTGCATTTTCTTGCAACTCTATATTTGCTTTCATGCTACTTCAGGGTGATTCAACATTACAAAAATAAACACACTCACAAGCCCTCATTTGCAAATAGCAAATAGAAAGATATGAATCCATATATAAATATAAGTAGTTTACACATTATGCACCCATGCGGAGATGAAAACAAACACGTCACTCTGTCACTTTCCTCTGTGGTTAGTAGGGAATATAAATACCATTTCCCTTGTCCTCAACTTATGCGACCTTTTATTTATTTCAGCCCATCGACTCAAACCACATCCTCGAGCAGATGACTGAAGGAGTCGTTGTGGGGTGATTTTGTAATCGCTGGGTGTTGAAAGAGTGGCTTCTTAGAACAGGAGGCGGGGCCAAGGATGTGTCTCTGGGATTGGCCAGTTAGGATAAGGGACTATAAGGCTGTATTAAATAGAGAGTATCGTGACCCTGTCTGGGTGTTTTCTACTGTTTAGTGTCCTCATCACTGTGATGGAAGGCTAAATGTCAGTGGCTCTTATTTTTGAATACTTTGGCCGTTGGTTAAGGCTCGTTGGTTAAGGCTCGTTGGTTAAGGCTCGTTGGTTAAGGCTCGTTGGTTAAGGCTCGTTGGTTAAGGCTCGTTGGTTAAGGCTCGTTGGTTAAGGCTCGTTGGTTAAGGCTCGGTTTGACATGCTGCCGATAAACAGTGAAGTTGGGTCAGAGTGACTGTTACCCTATTGGTTGACTGTGGGTCATTTAGTGCAGTCAAATGACTTAGTTACATACAATACTACTGTTGTCTTCCTGCCAGCTACCTCACGTTACAGTACAGTACAGGAGTGGGAACTGCCCCCATGAATTTCCTGTGGAGCCTGAACATGAAACAAGCGACATAAGGCTACGTGCTGTGGGAGCAGGGCAGACACACTAACTCTCCTGCAGGGTCAGAACCCCCCCCCCCACTCCCTTCCCATGGGTTGACAGCTGCCTGTAAAACGCATCTCCTCTCCCTCTCTTCGCTGGTTTGGGGCCGATTCCTATGTGTCGAAGTCCCTGAGTGAGTGCGGAGCTCCAGTAAAAAGCTGTCCCCAGCGGATTGGGACAGAGAGGGACAGCCCTGGGAGATGAGCTCCAGTAGGAAGCTGTCCCCAGCAGGCTGGGACAGAGAGGGACAGCCCTGGGAGATGAGCTCCAGTAGGAAGCTGTCCCCAGCAGGCTGGGACAGAGAGGGACAGCCCTGGGAGATGAGCTCCAGTAGGAAGCTGTCCCCAGCAGGCTGGGACAGAGAGGGACAGCCCTGGCAGATGAGCTCCAGTAGGAAGCTGTCCCCAGCAGGCTGGGACAGAGAGGGAGCACGCCTCCCCCGCCAGCAGGCCTGCGACAAATAAACAGGAGAGCCGATAAGAACAGCCCCGTGTTCTGTTTGCGAGAGCACTCAGACATTTTCATTAAATACTAATGACGATAAAGTGCCTTGTAGCAGATGTGGGTGGGGGGGGGCTCCAGCTCGACAGCATCCCTCTGAAGTTTAGACACTGGACGTGCTACTGCCACCGAGGACACTGAGGAATAGGAAACTCAGTAAAACCTTATGAGTGGTGCCCTGCTGGAGGGCCTCGGAGGCAGGGACAATAGTACTGTGAAATAACACTGTAATAATGCTGTATTGACGCTACTGTTGGGCTGTAACTGGATAGGGAGCAATTGGAAGCTTTTAAAAAGAGAGGTCCGCTCAGTGAAAGGAAGAGATGGAGATTTCCATCGTAATGTTGGAGCCTGAGTTGGGTTGTGGGTTTCCTCAGGGTCCAGATGTGAGGCGGCTTCACTGGCTGACTGTTTACATTTCCTCACCAACAGGAGATTTATTTATATCTTTCGCCTGTTTTTGTTCTCTGCAGGTGCTGGAGAGTCGGGAAAGAGTACCATTGTGAAGCAGATGAAGTAAGTGGACCTGGCTGCCCGCCTCATTGTTTTGTTTTGCTGCTGTTTGTCTTTCACACGAGCTATGATGTCATTGCCTACACAGGCATTACATTCTTGTGTAGTTGGAATAACTAAAACAAATAGTAAACAAATAAGATGCGTAGACACTAAAAACACATAGACATATATACTGTAGTGGCTAACATCAACACGGCTGTCCGATCTCTGTTCCCCTCCGGAAGCAGGTCATGCCTATAAAGTCTGGTATAAAAACAGCCAAGAGGCCAATTCAATTCATATTGTGCAGTACATTTCTAAGCTAGTTTCACAGATTTCCAATGAATTCCCATGTTGTTGTTTTTTAACATTCTTGAACATTGATTTAGACAGAAACGGAATTGAAACTGTACTGACAACTGTGAGGGGTAGTGGTTTGAGAAACCCTGTCATTGTAGCGACTAAATACATCACTCATTGCTGCAAGCTACTGTACACCTCATCACAGCCACAAATGTCCCTCAAACGCTCTTCAAGAGATTTTTGTGAAAATGTTTTGTGCAGTACAAATGATTACAGAATGTTGCAGAATTTGAAGCAAATTTAATGAACTGATAAGTGAAGAATCTCATCAAGGTTTTGATAATTAGTTTGACAACTAGGAGAATTAAAGAGAACACAGTTTACATGTTGATAGTCTAGGCTTGTGTTTTCTATATACACACTATTTTTGTTCATAGAAGTGAACTAACTGGATTAATGTGAACACAGACACCAGAAAACATGTCCCATTTGTACATTTGTGTAACAAGTGTTTAAAGGCCAAATTGTTTGAGTATATCATTAGATTATTCAAATATGTAAATCAAAGCTCAATACTTTCCTGCATGCAGTATGTTAATGTATATAATGTAATGAGGCCATTGCTTCTGAAGAACCAGCCAAACACTGTCAATCCTCTGTGTCCTCCTCTAGCTGGGTGAAAAACACCTACTTCACCTTTTTACAGGAACTCTAAACTCAGTCTAACAAATGAACACAATTTTGTGCAAAGTCTCTCTGGTACACTTCCGATCGCACTAGCCAGCAAAGATAAGATTGAGAATATTGTCTCTGCTAAATGGAGTTGGGTGAAAACACTTGGCTTATTCTTTTAAGTTCCAGGTTCTTGTAAAATGTTTTTTTGTGTAACTTTGTCTGATGCGTGTTTAAATGACACTTCGTCTGTCAGGATCATCCATGAGGCTGGCTACTCAGAAGAGGAGTGTAAGCAGTACAGGGCTGTGGTCTACAGCAACACTATCCAGTCCATCATGGCCATCATCAAAGCCATGTCTAACCTGAAGATTGACTACGAAGACCCCGCTCGAGCGGTAAGACGCACACATGTCTGAACTCATCTGCCACTGTTCTCTTAGCCCCCTGGAACCAATGTCATTATTTTATCAAAACAGACGAGTCCTGGGGAAATTATCTGGCTCTACTATTTTTTATTCCTGGTGTGCAATGGGATAACATTTTAGTTTTGAGTAGTATAGCCAGTGGCCAATGGGCTCAGGGAGGCTAGATGATCCTATTCCAGAGCATGGCCCCAGAGACATGTACCAAAATGTTAAACAGGGTTAAGAATAATGTCATCAATGTCCAAACACAAAACCCTCACTTTGCCTTAATTAGCATATGATTTGATGCCTGCTGTGCTCCACAAAATATTGGCTGCTAATGAAAATGTTATCTGTAGGGTTGCCAAGTGAATGTAGCCAACTGAAGCGAGAAACTCTTTAGCTGGAATGGTAGTAAATGTTTATTTTCACATTTTTTTTCCATAGTTTCTTTCTATTGACAATTGGCTAATTAGATAGGTAGCTTCACATGTGACCCTAATAAAAATATTATGGAATTATTTCACCAGTTGTATGTTTTGATGTGTCATCTGTGCACAGAATTCTCTGTACAGTGGCAAGATTGCATTTCAAAAGTAAAACATTGTTTCTGAGGTCAGATGGACAGACAGCAAGGATTCTACAAATTATCACAGTTGGAAAATAATGGCTGCCTCTAGAGGGAAGAGCAAATAACATGTTAATGAATGATGCCTGGTGTGGTTATATAATAGGTTGTGTGGCAGAGACAGAATGTTGGTTTATTACTGTTACGACCAAACAAAGGCATTGGAATACTAGTAGAAGATGGCTCAGAGATAAGACTAATTCAATTCTCAAAAGGTCTGTTGTGTTCTCACTACCTTTCTAAGGAGAGGGTGGTATTCTCCTACCGCCATGTGTTGGAGGTTGCTCTTTCTCTGCAGGACCTAATCCTGATTCAAATCTCTGCAGGCCTGACAGTGTCTGCAATTAATTTGCAATTTTAAATACGTCTCTCCTCTGTACCCATAAACACAGCTGCCTGACTAACCTAAAAAATTAGCATGTTTTACACGTCAGAAGGACTTATCATGACTGCCTCAGGGAGTAATCATCTGAGGAGAGAGGTTTCAGAAGTTCCTTCATAGCTCTGTGAGAACAAATTAGGGAGTCAAGTCATCTTGTTTGTGCAGTCTTACATAAATGTTTGTTGAGCCATACATAATATTGTCATTAGTGACAGCTAATACGGGTGAGAGGGCCGAGCCAATAGACTCATTCACATTCCTCTTATATAAACCTGCCTCTGTTCATATTAGCTAACCTGATCATTGCCCCAACAACTGTTGCCTGGGTATGTATATATTAAACCTCACATTATTCAGCAGACACCGTTATCCAGAGAGACGTACAGTAGTGAACACTGGGCACTCCAGAGATTGTTCTTTCCTTGAGGAGGGAAAGTCTGTGTGGCTGTTTATGGACGCTAATTGTAGGCTATACTACTTAACATGTTAAACAAGCATGACATTAATTATCAATAGTGATTGCATTTTTTTTTTTTTTTTAATCTTTACAAACACTGACTAAACACGAGGCCGATGTTATTCACCGCATTATTTGCCCTCAGTGCTATGTGTCCACTGCAATATCCGTTACAATAAACTAGGTTGTTTAATCAGTCCCCATAAAACAAATGTTATCACTGTCGCCCACTTTGGAGAGACCTTGATCTCCTGGTTTGAGGAGTTGTTTTCAGTCCTCGTTTTGTCAGTCATTAACCGACCCGTGGCCTGGGTGAGCGCTGGGCTGGATTGGGTTGGCCTACACTGTGGTAGAGGTGCTCAGACACAGATTAGCCGACTGTGTGGAAGTCAGGCCCACACGCCTCCTCCCAGTCAGCGCTGCTTCAGGAGTTTCCCCTTGAAAGCTTTGAGCCGCCGAGGGAGGGTCGACCGTGTTGCGTGGGCGTTGCGCTAAGCCCATGTGGGAGCTGTGGATTCAGCCCATCTCATGCTAGGCAAAAAGCCCTTCACCACATTCTATGACCTAGCTCCGACCTAGCTGTCCACTGGCACAATTACCCCTGAGTCATCCTGCTGTCATGGACCCTTCCACAGGGTCACAATGGCCTTGGCTGCTAGTCTGAATTATGATACCCCTGTACGGCTGGCTTGGACGCAAACGCATCAGCACATCAACACAAACACGTCAGTGTGAGGACAGTCTCCACAGAATAAGGGGGGGTTAGATGTCTGTGAGAAGACGACTGCGGTCAACGGTTCTTTTGTTTCTAGTTCACGCCGTCTGATTGGCTCCCAGTTCCATTGATCTTGTGAGACCTGATTTGTTACCACGCTCTCCACTTGACCACTGCCGAGGTGATTAATGTTGATTAGTTCAGGAGTTGGGGATACGTCTTGTGTGGTCCACTCGGTCTAACTCCTAACCCTGTGTCTGTCCGTCACCATGCGCCTCTCTGCCTCCCCCTCCCCCAGGACGATGCCCGCCAGCTGTTTGCCCTGTCGGGGGCTGCCGAGGAGCAGGGCATCCTGCCAGACGACCTGTCCAACGCCATGCGCCGGCTGTGGGCAGATGGAGGAGTGCAGGGCTGTTTCACGCGTGCCCGCGAGTACCAGCTCAACGACTCTGCTGCCTAGTGAGTAACCTCCATTCACTTAGGCCACATACCTGTGCCTGACACATTGTCTGCTTTATCTTTGTTCTCCACTCCCATTCACTACTGGGTATTTAGATAGCTCATGCAGGGGTCTGGCCAAAAATATTCAGATGCCGTTTTTACATGAAATTGAATTTATTGTTTGTGGTTAATCTTAATGCCGTCAGAATGAAATTACTGCACATCAATCTAATGTGAGGGCACTCGTCTCACCCAATTTGACACATTTTATGATACGCTTTGAGTCATTATAAGCTGGAGAACTTTGCAGAGAGTGCACAAATGTATAAAAAGTTAATTGTTTGCCAACTATAGTACATACGAATACAGTAATTATATAAAAACATTACAGGTAGTGATAGAAAGGAATATAATTTCAATGACACTGGTTAAGCTTGGCGTTTTGTTCATGTTCTTTCAGTCACATTCATCTCTTTACTCAGCCTTCTTAAAACCTCATTCAGGTGACTGATTAACTGAGTCTGACCCAAAACACACACTAGCAAACTGCGAACTAGCAAACACACCCTTTCAAACTGAGGATGGGTGGTTATGGAGGGGAAGTGGGATGGGTTTAGATCTCAGTGGATATGATAACAGACCTGGTAAGGTTTACTGTCTCCCGTAAAGAACTAATGACTGAATCTCCACGGGTTATTAGGGGGACTGGCAATCAGCCCTGTTGGGACTGGCAGTGGAGGCCATTAGAAATACTCCATGTCAAAATGAGCGTATCTATATATCGTCACACAGTCTTGGTAATCAGACAATGAATACATTTAACTGAACTCGCATGTGGAATAAAAAACTGGTGGTGTTAGGGGGAAGTAGTGTCGGTAGTAGTAGCAGTAATAATATAGGACTATTTAATGAATAGAAATAACCTTAACCAAATACTGTACATTAGAGATGACTGCAATTGATATTAAAATGCACTTGATATCAAAATGCAGTTGGTATGAAATAGTTACCGATTCACATAATAAATATGAACAAATTAATTGGTGTGGTAGAGTGCATTCTGGATGCACGCATGTTGTTCATCTTAGCCATGGATGCACGCATGTTGTTCATCTTGGATGCACGCATGATGTTCATTAGCATACTCTAATACACATTGTTTTTGCATTTTACAACACTCACAAACTGTCAGGTCCTAAGCAGGAGCTTTGGAAGCCTGTGTCATTTAGAAACATATGCAGTTTCACCTGTTTTCTGGACATTTAAATACTGTTCAGCAGGCCAAGGCAAATACGAGGGTTACTTTGCGGTGGACAAGGACTGGGCTGTGATTTACCTTCTGAATCTGGGGGCAAAGCAATCAGGGGATGTTTAGGAGACGGTGAAGCTGAACGGTAGAACGGTACATCTGCAGGCTGGGGTTCTGGACTCCCATCAATATCTTAAGGGGATTAAGAGATCAAGGCAACGTGCGCTGCGTGTTATCACTTTGTTGAGAAACCAATTGCTTTATAAATAGGGGTTAGTCCAGCTCTGAACTTCTAGGAATTTTCCCATGCCTAATTTCCCCCGAATCAATTTGTGATGAGAGGACCAGTTCCTGAGATAATAGATTGAATCAATCCACTTTGATGAGAGTAAAGTAAGGACCAGCATGTTGTTTTCAAACGGATGACTCATGCTTGTTTAGACTAGTTTACTGAGAAGAGCATGCTTTAAAGTAACTGTCCAGTAAAATATTATTTTAACTCCCATCTAAACAATGTTGTTAACTCATCCTTTGCTTGTATTTGTGGCGAAGTTTGATTTGGAAATCAGCACAAAAAACCCCACAATGTGTGTTTTAAATGCAACGTTTCAAAAAAAGGTATTTTTCCTCACAGGTTGGTGGAGGTTAATGACATTGTCCTGAAGATAGGCTGGCATATCAACCATCTACTGCAAAGAGTGAGGAGTTATTGTTTTACACTGGACGCTGGTAAAGGTTATCATATTTCGGCAGGAAAATAACTAACAACACAAGGCTTAGACAGTGAATATCCTTTAATGGCTGTGTATGTCAGTTGGTTGGGCTTGGTTTTTGCAATGCCAGAGATGTGAGGGTTTTTTCCCTTAGAGGCCATTGTGAAGTTTTTCACACATTATTACAAGTCGCTCTGGATGAGATTGTCTGCTTACTTACTTAAATGTTAATGTTCAGGAGTGACTTAAATAGTCTTAAGTCCGAAAGACACGTCTAAATCTTTGACTCTCCCAAGCCTTTCAGGAGTTGATGTAATGTACGCGGCCAATATATATGAATTGGACTTCACAAAATTGGGTGGAGAGAAAAAACAGGGTAAAATTAATAAAATAAACTGCTGTTTTAAGCTATTCTGGCTGTGCTTTTGAGAATCCTGAGCAAGCTCATTTGAAGTTACATTGTTTGAAACACAAACCTGCATCCCCTCTTTCACGCAGTTACGTGTTCAGGTTGGAATTCTTTAGAGCTTGTTCTGTTTCCAACATTTCATCTAAGCTGTCAGATCACATCTGCTTTCATAGGGCAATTTGAGAGACAGACTGTCAGTTGGCGCAAGAGAAACTTTCCCTGCATTGACATTGCACTTTAAATGTAATTTGCTGAAAGCTACTTCATCCAACCTTACGATGAATGCACTAACTACAAGTCGCTCTTGTTTGGGGAATCTACTAAATAACGAATATAAATGATATGAGTAATGAGAGCATTCAGGTGCAGTTGTCTATTGTTCTCCCACTACAGACCAAAATAGGCTTATTGTGTTCAGAACGATCCAGGGTATGACATCATTTAATCTTATAAGTGCACATATAGAAGCCATGACAAACTTTGACCCTATGAAATTACTTAACATAGTGCACATTTGGATTCATCGATGTTTGGCTTCTCTGAATTACATGAAATTGGAATTATTATTCTTAACTCTTTCAAAAATAATTTGAGTCCTGTTTATTTATAGCACTTCATGAACACACAAGAACATTTGCAATAGTTACCCAACTAGCGGTAGGGATGTGGGTAACTTCTTGTTACCCACAACACATCTCTGCGATCATAACATGTTGGTGTGCTGCGTATACTTTTAGACATTTTTCAGTACCCAAATATGCCATTTTCAACCTGTATACATGTACTAGTGTAAAAGGGATACTTACCATTTTTGGAATTCAGAACTGTTTTGCCCGTGGAAAGCTATTTTAATTCATATTTCAAAGAAATCCAGAAACACTGCACAGTTTAACTAATGTGATGTGAAAAATATTTCTATATAGTTTTGTGTAATCCACTTAGCACCCTTGCCTCAAGGGATTGTATAAAAATATGTTGGTTCTCCATGTCCTTGTACAGTAATGACCAGTGCCATGTTGTCAAACTAGACTGACTGCAGATGGATTTACTTTTACTTGTGTTAACACAAACATAACTGTAAGCTCTGTATAGTCCCGTGTCCGTGGTCTGCTGGTAGAGCCTGCTCAGGCACGACTAGTAGAGCTGTCTTGCTGCATGTGGAAATGGCACAGGAACCCCCCCGAGTAGCAGCGAGAGATGTGAAATCAGGGTGGAGAGCAGTGGTTTCACAGTGACTGCTCACACATGCGGTCACTGCCTCTTGCTCTCCTCCCACTTTTCCTCTCTCTTTTCTCCCTCTTTGCTGGCCATGAAGCAGCCATCAGGACTGTAATGATGGAGTCTCTGGGGTTTCCAGGATTTGGTGGTGGTACTGCCCCCCCCCCCCCCAATCGCACAACTATACAACTGGATTTGCCTCATCGCACAACTATTCATTTCCCACTTGCACATACATATACTCAATACTTGTACATTTCATGCCCTCTTCTATTTGCACTTCTGGTTAGATTCTAACTGCATTTCGTTGTACTGTACTCCTATTGTTCAATGACAATAAAGTGGAATCTAATCTAATAATGATTCTAATGTGTGAACACAACACAGCTGGCCTATTTGTTCACAGTCCGCCCTCCTCCCGGAGCCACTCAATAACTCTGAGGCATTGAACTGAGTCAATGTCTTGCTCTATCTGTGGTATGTGGTGCTGAGGTGACGGTCTAATGATGAACCAACACCCAGTGATACTGTGCAGCTCTTTCCCCTCAATGCAGCCTCTATCACACAGCCTCTATCACACAGCCTCTATCAATCACATTATATGGAAATGTAGAGGAAACTCAGTGATGGTACCTCACCTGATTGAACTGGAATACCACTTGGACATGTATTTCCACCTGCTGCTGTGTTTGTCATGGCCGTCCATTACACACCTCCTATTGGCTAGATTGCATGGGCGTCCTATTGGCCAGATTGCCAAGGAAATGGGTTCTATAACTCATTACAGGATAGCGTTTCATGAAATCATTGCCTGGCAGCCGACTTAAATATTGAACGAGCAGCGGGAGCAATATTGTTCTCTCATGGCCATTTGTATTACCAAGTCTAACTGTAATATTGTAATCCTCTCTTTTTCCCTGCTCTTATTACTGCTTTAACTGTCTTGTAAGAATATTGTTGCGATGACTCTCAGGAGGGTGTGGAGGGAACTGTCAGGGGCC
>JACXGI010000257.1:37810-64970 GCA_016801175.1 Esox masquinongy
TGTGTGTGTGTGTGTGTGTGTGTGTGTGTGTGTGTGTGTGTGTGTGTGTGTGTGTGTGTGTGTGTGTGTGTGTGTGTGTGTGTGTGTGTGTGTGTGTGTGTGTGTGTGTGTGTGTGTGTGTGTGTGTGTGTGTGTGTGTGTGTGTGTGTGTGTGTGTGTGTGTGTGTGTGTGTGTGTGTGTGTGTCTAAAGTATAGGCACAGACTTGGCGTAAGCATGATTAAAGTGAATGCAAACATTCTATGCTGTGGTCAACTGTGCCGTTAATGTATATCCCTCTTTGTAAACCTCCCCTCCCAGGACTGTTTATGGAAGAATCTAGATGTTATCTTGTGCAGTACAAACACGGAGGTTACCTGGGAATGTGAGGGTGGTGAATTGTCTTTCTGGTCAAATGAGTTTACATTTGGATTTTAATAGGATCCCCATTAACTACTGCCAAAAGCAACAGCTACTCTTTCTATTTTCCACACAAAACCTCTAATATGACATACAGAACAGTAGACATTTACTGTTATAATACAATGATAATAAAACCGCAATCCTTTTATGTACTGATAGATGTTTTGGTCTGAGCCAGCCTTTGGCTACATGTTTTGGTCTGAGCCAGTGTTTGGTCTGAGCCAGCCTTGGTCTGGAATTCTCAGGGCAGTCCTGTAAACATTTCATTATTCATATCACAACGTGAATCTTACTCAGTTCATCATTGCTCTTATTTCGGAACTCCAGTTGCATTCCAGTCTTTTACCACAGTCTGTTGCCTGTCTTTTATCACGGTCTATTGCCAGTCTTTTACCACAGTCTGTTGCCTATAGCCTGTTTCTCTGTGACTGCATGGGAGCCAAGAGACCTAAACAGTGGAGAATTGATGCATTGCTCTGATGGGGCTCTTCAACTCTTAGTCGTTACCCACTTTGCAGCTTGCATCTACTTCATTTCGCTGTCTGCCTTCTAACTCTTTTACTGGTCAGTTGATTTTCTTTATTGGCTGTGGCTGTTTGAAGTGCTGAAGTACAGTGAGCAGGCCCACCATGCAGAAGGATAACCGTAATTATTATGTTGATCCATTGATTTCATTTAAAATATGAAGTCGACCAATCATCCTTAGAGGGCCATGGGCCAGCTGCTGCTATGAGCATGAACAGAAAGCCACTGCCAAACAAGACTGAGTGCCTTAAATTAAAATCATTAACTTGCCTCCTGGCCATCAGTTTGAGACCCAAGGAGAGGAATCTGACACTAATGCTTTACTACTGCTGCCCTGTTTCTCCATGGCCGTCTGCCGTGCCGCGGCCAACACTACTGTTGTATGTCTCAGCTGACTGAGATGATTTCCCAGGGATCTGATGCTAATGTGCATGCCTGTGTACTCGAATGTGTCGATAAGTTGCGTCAGTCTGTTGGCGTCTCCTGGCAGATGACGGGTGTCATATCCGCCGTAGAGAGAGCGCTTCAGGCAGGCACAAAGACGACTCTTACCCAATGCGTGGGAGTTGGGTAGTTTTTGAGTGATTTACTTTATACGGATGTGCGTAAAATAAACAGATTGCAGCAATACCGTTAACAGTGTAGAAAGTCCTGTGTTTAAGAATGGGTTCCCTTAAACCCGGTGACTCCAGAGACTTGCTCGTCTGGTTTTTAATTTGACAGCTGTGTGTGTGTGTGTGTGTGTGTGTGTGTGTGTGTGTGTGTGTGTGTGTGTGTGTGTGTGTGTGTGTGTGTGTGTGTGTGTGTGGTCCCTGTCAGCTACCTGAATGACCTGGAGAGGATAGCCAAAGCAGACTACATCCCTACCCAGCAGGATGTCCTGCGGACCAGAGTCAAGACCACAGGCATCGTGGAGACACACTTCACCTTTAAAGACCTGCACTTCAAGTGAGTGGACCAGTGGTTTTCTTGTGCCTGTGCCCCACATCCTGCGTCAGTTCACCAGTAGTTTTTTTTTTCAAGTGTTTTGACGTGTTTTTATTGACAGTGAACAGACAGGAAAGGGTGAGTCACCAGGGTGTGGTTCAGACTGGAAGCCACACCGACGATGGCAGCCTAGAATGCACAGTGGCGTTAAAAAGGATTTGTCCCCTCTCAGATGTTTTCCCTTTTTGCATATTTTTCTTCATGTTTTTAGATCCCTAACCAAACTCTATTATTGAGGGAACCCGTATTAACAAATAACACAATTTTTATACTTAATTTATTTAATTAACAAAGTTTTGCAACACCCACTGCCCCCCCTTGAAGAAGTGATTGTCCCTTTACACTCAATAAATGGTTTTGACCCCTTTTGCTGCAGTAATACCAACCAAACACTTCCTGTTAAAGTATTTAACTGGTTTAACTCTATAAAACATTGCCATCTTTGTAGCATTGCCTACTTCTTTCCATTGGATTTTGGGCTTGTTGACATTGACTAGGGTTGCATCTCAATTTGCAGACTTTTACTAAATACTGCAAAATATGTACTGCACCAGTAATGGTAAAGTACTTACTGTTAGGTATACAGTAAGCAAATTGAGAAATCAACTTGCTTACAAAAATTAACATGGGTAAGAAAATTGAGTGAAAGGGCATTCACAGAAGATAACAAAAATGTGTGCAAGTATAGGTCTAAAGACAAACAGAACATCCAGTGGTGTTATCTTGCTTTGAAGAACTGACGATGTGTTAACAACAAGTCAGAAAACATTGTACATTGTGTTAATTGGATAATTTTATTTAACTGAATTTTGAGATGATCACACTACTGCCACTGTGACTGGGGCCAACATCGTGGAATGCAGTGTTTGGTTTTTACCAAAAATAACTGGACTCGGATCATCCAAAAAGCTTCACCTTTGACTGCTAATAGTACATTCTTCCAAGACTCTTGCCAATTCTTGACATGTGCTTCCAGATGAGTTCTGGGAAACTTGAGTTCACTTTTTGAATTAAATGGGTGTTGTCTGTATTGACACCAAGTCAAAGGTCAAACGTTGTGCTGGTGATTGGTGGGTGTTCTGCTCCCTCAGGACCTGGAAGACTTGCCGTCACTGAAGGAGCCATCTGTTTGAATCTGTATCAGAGAATTCTAGAATAGAATGTCCCGCAATCTGCCCGTGGGCAGAAACTGAAGTGCACCTGGGTCATGATGCAGAAAGACAGTTGTTCAAAACAAATATTCATGTCCACATCTGAATGGTTGAAAATGGACTGATCTAAACTTTATTGATATATTGCCAGTCCAAAAATGAGCAGTTCATGCAAAAAAAAAAAGCACATATGTTGCTGAGCTAAAGCACAGTTCTATGTGGAAGAGTGGGCCAAAAAGACTCCTCAGCTATGTGAGGTACTGATCAGTAACTAAAGGAAGCTGTTGGTTGCAGTCATTTGTGTGAAGGGGAAAGTGTGTTTTCACAGGGATAAATTGGGTGTTGCATGTGTTAGCCTACTGTAGTGATAGAATGTAATTCTCTACTTGCAGACACTTACGCAATGGACCAAATCAAGAAATGTTTCAGAATTTGTCTTATTGTTTGAATGGAAAACCATTTTAAAAAGTGTTATACAGCAAGTGTTAATAGATGAAATTAAATATGTTGAAACTTTCCAATCACATCCCATTCATCACATCGCTTCTCTTACCATTGCTCAAATGCACAGATATCACTTTTTCACTTTCTTCTTTCTGCTTTGCCTTTTAGGACTGAAACTAGGGATATTCACTTCTTGAAGGCCTCATTCTGGTTGTTGCTTTAAAAATAAAATTTTCTGCTGACTGACCAGGTTTGGCTCTTGCCATTTGTCTGATGGAGGTTGTTTGAGAATTTTTTGATGGACTGGTGGGATTTCCGTGGCTTCAGAAATCATGTTCATTTGAATGCTGGAATTCAATCTAATTCGACCAGCACCTTTATACATCAAATGGAATAGAAGCCTCCAAATCTAGTCAGGATACAATTCTGTGTATGTGTATATATATGTATGTGTATGTATGTATATGTATGTATATGCGTATATATATATATATATATGTATATATGTATTTTTTCCCAAAGCACTGGAAATCAAAAGGGTGTGTATGTACATGCACAAGCCTGTGTGTAAAATATATTTTCGCTTCTGGCCCCAGAGCAGTGTTAGAAAGTGTTTAGCTAGATTTTGAATCAGATTAAAGTGAATGATATTAAGGCTGATGACAGCCCTGTTGAAGAAAGCGCTGGTTATTTCAGCCCTGCACTAATGAGCTGTTTTTACACTGTGGATCAACACAGCACAGCAGCAACACAGGAACTTCCCAAATATCAGCTGAGTCTATAACACAGGAACTTCCCAAATATCAGCTGAGTTTGTAGTTGGGCTGGCAGTCTGCCTAGTATCAGATGGCCACGCAAAATACCTCTATACCTCTGTACTTCTTCTTTAACATGTCTTTAATAAAGCCCTTTTGATGTGGTAATTAATAGCGTCTCAGATGGGCATCGCTGCCAAGGGGGCCCTGTCCTGGGCTTTACTGTAACCATGGCAATGGCACTATAACAAAATGCCACTAAAATGCCGGGGAAAATAACATGGTCTGTTTACAGAGGCACTTCCCCAGTGTAAATAGATGGGGAAAACAACAAAAAGAGAGTGAGTGGGTGGGTGTGTGGAAGAGAGACGGGGGTGAGATTGTTGGCAAACTAATTCAGTGCACATAGGGTGAGAAGAGAGGGGTCCCCAATGCAAGGGCTATCCGCTCTGAATACACGCCTCTTCTCCAGGCCCAGCCTTGGGTAATGTAGACTGGGAGCTCCTCCAGGAATGTCACATCACAGGGCTTCACTCTTTCTGCTGTAATTATGGATATTAATACAGAGGACAAGAATGGGCGAAATGTCCCCCTCATGTGTTTCCACATCCCAGAAGACAAGATACTGTAAATGTCAGCAACACTGAGGATGCTCCAATAAACCTGTGATTGTCTAGGAGGAGGCAGCCACCATGCTGTTTACACCTTTTAATTGCTACAGCCAGGGGCGCTGCCAGAGATTTTGGGCCCACTATCAGCTGAGTATTGGGCCCCACCAAATAATGTTCTAATATTTATTTAGGGCCCCTGTCAGTCACGGGCCCTTAGAATCATCTTAACTTCCCCCCATACGGCGCCCCTGGCTACAGCATCAAGTACCACACCCCTGGTCCGTAGTTAAAGGGTGACCTCTGGTTGCTTGTGTCCTTGTAGGATGTTTGACGTCGGCGGTCAGCGTTCTGAGAGGAAGAAGTGGATCCACTGCTTTGAGGGTGTCACAGCCATCATCTTCTGCGTGGCCATGAGTGCCTATGATCTGGTCCTGGCTGAGGATGAGGAGATGGTGAGGCGGAAGACATGTCCTATAAATGACTGACTGGATCTCGCAGCGGTTGAATGTTTCTTTTTTTTAATTGAAATGGCTTGATTTTATGAGTGCTGGAATTCAATAATGTTCTCTAAATTTCTACTCCCCCCCCACCCCCCCCACACAGAACCGAATGCATGAGAGCATGAAGCTGTTTGACTCAATTTGCAACAACAAGTGGTTCACAGAAACTTCCATCATCCTGTTCCTCAACAAGAAGGATCTGTTTGAGGAGAAGATCACCCACAGCCCCCTGACCATCTGCTTCCCAGAGTACACTGGTAAGATCTTGACATTCTTATGTCAGACTGGGTAGGATGTGTAGTTGTTTAAATTTTTTGGCCCATTTTTTCTTGCAATTTCCACACTACTATTCCCACCTGGAAGTCAGGCTGGTCAACATGCATGACAGCACACTTACTTACCTGATTATGTCATAATCAACTTCTCCATCTGATAGCAGTATTCTTCCTCGTGATGCATGACTCACTAGCGCAATCATTCCAACTCTGCGGGCACAACACTTGTCTCTTAACTTCATCTGCTCTGCCCAGGTCCCAACAAATTTGAGGAGGCTCAGGCCTACATCCAGACCAAGTTTGAGGATCTGAACAAGAAGAAGGACACAAAGGAGATCTATAGCCACTTCACCCAAGCCACCGACACGAAGAATGTGCAGTTTGTCTTCGATGCTGTTACTGACGTTATCATCAAGAACAACCTGAAGGACTGTGGTCTCTTCTAGAGCTTGAGGATGAGTCAAGGTGAGCTTCTACGCATGTAGAACAGAGCACACAGAAATATGTTCATAAATGTACAGAAACCAATTACTTAATGTGCTATGAATGTGTTCCCTCAGATTACTTGAACATCTTTGATGACCGGAAGTATGGCTATGACTGCACTGGCTAACCACGATTTCTGCTTTGATCTGCTTTTTATAAAGACACCTAAGAGACTAAGAACGAGAACTCTGAGAGCCTTGCAGAATTTCAACAATTGCTGATCCAGTTTCTCTTATTGTTAACTCTTTTGGGCTATGACCACAAAATCAAATATTTAGTATTGTATTTTATTATTGTTGTTTTTTCTTCGTTTATTTTCAATTATTAGAGGAGGCCATGAAAATGTTTTTATATAAATGCATTCATTTTATGTTCTGATGTGCAAATTCTATTACACATTTAATCCCATAAAGCTTATTTTTTTAAGGAAGCACAGGCATGAATATAGAATATGAATTGGAAAAGTGTTTTTATCATGTTTACATCTGTTCATTATTCATAGCCAAACCGCATCTTGTTCCTGCATGAGTCAATATGTTGAATATCGTAGCTCTGTAATCTGCACAGATTATTAACATTCCTTTTGCAAAATCTAAATATAAAAATAAAAAATGTCAAACAAAAAAAAGCTTCACAAACAGGGAAAATGGCAACATGTATGTACCTAACATTCTGTTCTTATTTGAAGTACCAATTCCATGTCTTTTGCAGTAGGTTTGTGCCTTGACTTCAGTTTACAACCCATTCCTAGATTAAGCTTTGTTTCAGCTACTGTATGCCTACTTTGTTCTTTCGTTTCTGTCAAACCATCTTATGGAGAAATAGTGATTAATAAGACACAATCTAATTGAGACAAATGTTAGTGTTTTTGGTAAATATGAAAATGGTCCTTTTATGATGATTTAATTTAAATAAAAGTAGAGATCACTTGACCCAACTTGTGTTTTTCTATACATTAAATAAATGTTCAGACTAATGGAAAAATGGTTCATAAAACACAACGTACAGTTGTATTCTTCAAAACAACCTATTTCTTTAATAAAACTAAAAACAATTATCCCATATTAGGGGAAAAAGCAGCCCAGTAGCTAAACCCATTTAGTTTTAGGTGAAGTTACAAACATGAACAGCCTCCAACGGTGGCTCAAGCAGTACTATTTATTTAATGCGATATCTTTTGAAATATTATGTCGCACTTGGGTGGTGACAACCAAGCTAAAATGTTACTGATGGATGTCTACCGGGTAAATGCTCTACAGACTGTCCAAATAACGGGTTACCGTTTTACTACTCGCACAAACGTCACATCAATCTAAGTGAAATAGTTATAATGAAATGCCTGATTGCACGCATGGATCACATGGTCTATAAAGCCCACAGATCACTGCAGGCTATTATAAATGCTGGTTCAGGGAAGATCCCCCTACAACCATTGCCTTTCACCAGTGGTCGAGTTGAACAGGTGACTTCGCCCTGAAACTAACAAAACATTTTTAAGATTGACTTCTCACAGTTAGGGACTGAGAAAGCTGTTGGTTAATATAATGATTATTTCCAGAAGTTAATTTGTCTTAATGTCAGTATTATTTTTTAAGGTGGTTTATAAGCACATCTTTTGTGCCTTACTATCAAACCTCTGAGAAAACCAAAATGACACGTTAAATCTATTAAGTCTGCAGCTCATGATGTGACGGTACTTTTACACATCACGGTTTTCCTAAGAAATGAACACTTCAGGTCATCTTGAATACTAACTTTAAACAGACTGAGGTCGCCATCTAGTGAGTCCTTGAATAAAGACATTCAAAGTCTGCTGCTCTGCAACCCATTTATTTAGGCCTGGATGGAATCAGAAACCATAGACACCATATACCTGTTCATTTTCAATGGCTCCATTTATATTCACTTTAACTCAGTTTGTTGACTTCTCTCCTGCTTGGACATCTTCTAACACATTATGTTGTGAGTTTACTGTATTCGTAACAGTGAATTAGGGTTTATCATTCAACGTGGTTCTGCAATGGCATACACATATCTTTGATTTGAGGGAGTTTTCAGGCAAATCTTTTGGTCCCCAACCAAAGAAACTGCAGTAGTAAACTTATGCACCATTATAATACCAGAACCCCCAGCCTGCTGCCTCCGGGGAAGAGCAGAGCTTGTGAGTAGAATAATTAAACAGCAGATTGTGTTACACGCTAGAGCATTGTCTTTCACATTCTGGCAAGAAAAGAGAAGATGAATATACTGCACCTGTTTAATTCACAAATGTTTTCATCATTGTGCCATCTGGATAAATATCTGAAAGGATTTATGTGTCACTCTACTAGATGAATGTACAATGGTTTCTCACCTCCACTTGTCCCATAATGTCAACTGTTGGTACGGTCCAACCCCTGGTCGTAGTATTCAGCCCGAACCCCTACTACATACACCTGCTTCACCTCAAAATCCAACTCCCCACCCAGACACAGCTCCTGTTGTCCTAGAGATAGCCTCTACACACCGGTGCATGATATATTGGATGCTAACTGTTAGACTGTGACAGTAGACCCTGGAAGTGGATCCTTGTGTCTGAGGTGTGTCTCACATCCCTCAGGGACATGGTGTTTCCTGAAGTGATGGAGAAAAAGTTAATCAAAGGCCCGGATTGTTTCTCTGGCCATCACCGTCTCCACTGCAGTACCAGGCCTGGTGCCTTCTGAGACGCTGAAGAGCCTTGTCTGAAACCCTGGGACATTAACTGAAGTCAGTCACCAGTACAAGCACCTGGGCTGGATACAGAGTACAATACCATTCTATAATCTCGAAGCTACCAACCACATACAACTACTGTGTACACTGCACACAAACAAAGCAAACTGACTGGTGAGACGACGGGTGCCTGTGTTTGTGGCCAAGAGTGTGGCCTCATACTGGAAGTTGTTGGCGGCTAACTTTGCAGAGTCATAGTCCAGAGTGTTGTTGACCTGGGAGGAAGATGAAGTAGATTTTCTTTGAAGTACAACAATACACACTGTACAGGATATAGGACATCTAATGTTATGTATTGCTGTGTCATTGTGGTGGATACCTGGAATTGCCTTCTTTTGAAGCGAAATGTGAACAGGGATAAGCTGTTCTCAATGAGTGTTAGAGACACTCTGTTACTGACGTCAATATCAGCACAGGACAGTGAACCCAGACTACTGCCTCCCTACGTGGTCTCTGACATCCCCGTCCTACAACACACCAGAACATACAGTTGTTTATAAAGACCTAACAACTGTTCTGGTGTGTTGTAGGATGGGGGTGTCTGAGACCACGTTGAAAGGAAGTAGTCTGGGTTCACTGTCCTGTGTTGATACTGATGTCAGTAAACAGCATGTGTACAGTCAATCTGGCCAACTCCTGTTCAGTTTCCTATTTTTAAACTATTACCAGAAAGGGTGAAATTATCAAATTGTTTGTGATTAGCTACTTTTTTTTAAAATTTAAAACATAATATTTAGTAAATTTGAACAGGAATGATGAACATCACACTGCATGAGCATCTGATCCAAGATCAGAATGGAGCATATTTTTCTGGTGTGATTTGAAGCAGTTCTAAAGCAATCCCCAATTATCTCTAACATCTGCCGAATAAAACACACATCATTCATAATTAGGCTCTAGTCTGAAGAGAATGATGATGGTGGGTATAAAGTACTTTCCTGTAGGTCTGAGTGGTCATTTATATTTAATGAAGGAGATCAGACTATATAATCATGCTTGACTTGTTCTAATGACCACCATTAGTCTAACATGTCACTTCCCTGTCCTCTCTATCAGTGGCGTTTCTAGAAAATTTTACATGGGGTGGCAAGTTGAAATTCAAAGGTGGCATATCATTCAGTTGTTGGTTATGTCCACTTTATTTATACAAATCCAGCTACTGATAATGGACAGTGTAATGTATAGCTAATAAATATCATACATGTTCTACACTTTGATGTTTATGTGTTCAAAGTTTTGTACGAATCTTTCGAGTGTGCAAAATCTCTATGGGTGTTGGGAGTTCCCTAAGTATTATATATGCAACTTACAAATTGAGGGAAAATATGCAGTATTTTACTAGGACACATTGTTTATATTTTTCTGTCAAGTGCAGAAGCATAAATCAATTCATCCTGAAAATGAATGCCTTATATTGCTTGAAATAATACACAAACACTAAATATAGGCTACTGAGATTTAGAGTAGAAATTTAATATACTAACAAGATTTAAATTACAACTGTTAATCACATATGACCACACATCACATTTTGTTGATGTTTATATAGATGTCCAGAGTTGTCTAATTTAGAATTATAGATAAATCATAACTTTCTTCACAGATGAAATTAACCATTTAATTATCCATAGCAAGCTACTTCAACATTGTTCAATGCCCCTTTGCTAACTATCAGGACAAGCATTACATGGCAATGATGGCAAGCTACTTCATCTGCAAATTTGCTAGCTCGCGAACTTTACCAATAATATTGACGAGTGCATTACATTACATTAGTAGACGATATCACATATCTAAACTATAATAAATGGCTGCTGCTAATGCAAGATTATAAGATTACATTTTGTATAGTATATTTAGTAAACATGTGCAGCAGTACCTTCTTTCATTACTGCTAGGCTAGTCTAGCGCGACCCTGACTGCTCAGTTGCATATAGAGTACCATGGACCCACGCCCGGTGTTATCACAGGAAGGCAGGGGGAGCAGCACCGTGGCAAGAGCAGGCGGACTCAACCATTTTACGGGGAATGGGGGACTCAGATATTAGAACGGGTTACCATAGAGATTAACAACGAAAGTAGAAAATATATAATACTATTCAATAAAATGAAATATGAATATATTACAGCAGATACTCCTGACAACTGGGGTTGCAAGAACAATTTTTTAGCTGCCACCCCGGTGGTTTCGCCAGTGCCACACTACACTCGAACTCGCGGTCCACTGCTTTGTAACACGCGCAAACGCCTTTATGACAACAAATTGACAACAAATTAAACATTAAACAAATGTTTAAGCTAATACAAAAGGATACCTTAGATGGCACAATTGCTATATTATATAGCCCTACATAATATACTACATTATATAGCCCTCTGTACCTGTTTAGTTTTAAATGTGTTATGGTGCACTGTGTTACAGTTTGTCTATTTTGAAGACTTCTGGCCTAAAATATGTTGTTCTCCATATGACTTAAGTTATGCACATGACTTAATTCTACATAACAAAAATTTGCACAAAAACATAGTTGATATAAAGCTAATAGTATATGTTTGTATAATTCAGAAAATCTGAATGTGAAGTAGGCTAAATATAGAACTATTAGATTGTAAAAATAGAGTTTTGATAATGTTACCTGTTTTGAATTTCAGGTAGGGCAGAGAATGTCTTTGGATCATTCTCATACTTTTGTGGTGGCGCATTACAAGGTATGCGCTGGTTAATTTTCATGTTGATATTATTGTGCATATTTCACTTCATTAAGCTTCTTGAATGTTTTTGGACATCATTCATTTGATGCATTGGAGATAGGCTTGGTATAACGTTTTTTTTAATCATTTTTACACATTAAGTGACGTCTTTACTATTAGTCCCTAAACAAAATTGTGCATATGCCAACACAGAAGTCGCACACCTGCCTCTGACTCTGTCCCCCCTAATTTGTGACTATTTCAAGTAGACAATGACTGTCTACTTTTCTTCAGCCAATGACTATCACTAGCTACGATGAACACATGCTCATTGTAGCTAGTGTATGAACCTGTGCACGTACTTCATTCTTCTCTGCACCCTCGGGATCATGTCAGTGAAATCAGCTATCAGTTATTTTAATATCTGTTATTTATTGCTGATATGACTGGTCAAAAGACCAATGAAAAACACCTCAATAGGTTTTTCTATGTAAATGCAGTGAAAGTAACCTGATTTTAAATTAGCGGTAAGGCTCAATTTGTTTTTTCCGCAATTTAAACCTGCTGCCAATTCAGTATTCATGGGAAATATACCATATTTCCATTAAATGAATACAAAAATACAATACAATTTGAGGTCATATTATGGCGATGATCTGACACATCAATAATCACAGTCTCAAATTGTGTTGTTCTGGTCTCGGTCTTGACTCAGACTCGACCCTTTCCCTGCTGTTCTGGTCTCGTCTCGGTCTTGCCTCCCTTTGGTCTTGGTCTTGACTTGTTCTCGCTTTAGGTGGTCTCGAACACAGCTCTGCCATTGCTTAACACAGGTTGAAACTACAAACATTTTTAATGATAAATCAGTAAACATGTTAACATTCTTAGACAAGAAAACGCATTGTTTTGAAATATTAAAACTAGTTAGCGAACTTTACCAATAATATTGACGATTGCATTACATTAGCTAGTAGACGATATCAGTCATATCTAAACTATAGTGAATGGCTGCTGCTAATGCAAGATTATAAGATTACATTTTGTATTGTATGTTTAGTAAACATGTGCAGCAGTACCTTCTTTCATTACTGCTAGGCTAGTCTAGTGAGATTCTGACTGCTCAGTTGCATATAGAGTATCATGATATGGACCGACGTCCGGCGTTTTCACTGGAAGGGAGGGGGAGCAGCACGGTGACAGGTGAAGGTGGACTCCGTGACTCAACCATTTTACGGGGAAGGGGGGACTCAAAGAAATTGGAACGGGTTACCATAGAGATTAACAATGAAAATAGAAAAAATATAATACTATTCAATAAAAGTATGTAAGAATATATTATAGCAGACACTCCTAATAACTGGGGTGGTGAGTGGGGTGGCATGACATTTTGTAGGGTGGCAGCTGCCACCCTTTGCCACCCTGGTGGTTTTGCCAGTGCTTTCTATGCTATCTCCCAATGAAGTCAGGCTTTTAGGCCCTACAGTCTGCACATGACTAGGACCACAGTTCCTGACCATGTAACCTGACCAGTAAATTACTATGGACCATAGTACAGATGATAAAAACTCTGGAACATAGACGTGATCAAAGTTAACCCATCAGACATACACATAAGGACCGTTGTTTCCGAGGGTCATTTTGCATTGTCGAGTGCTCAATGATCTAGTGGATTCCAATAATTTACAAAAACAAAGATGCGAAGCAGAAGGGTGGGCACACATTGACAGCTGTTCCACTGCCCCGGTGTAAGTTCTGACCTATAGGTTTTATTGAGTATATTTCCTCAAAATACATCAGGTGAGTCATGAAGGACTCGGTCTGCTGTTGCAGTTTTTGAGATATTTTTTTGTTGAGTTCCTGTGTTGAAGATTTTTTTTTAAATGTAGTACATTTTTCACCGTTGTCCATCCAGTTGGCTTTGTTTTTATAATAGGAGAGATTTGATTGTTCCTGAATTATTGATATTTCTTTTTGTTTCATTTCTAAGTTGTTTTGTATATTTTTTTGATTGTTTCGACTACAATGTAACTCAACTATTAGATTCTCTATCTCTGTCTTTAGTTTATTTTCCTTTGCTAGGTATTTTTTCTTATTTGTTGCAGAATATAGTATTGAGTGGCCTCTAAATGTGCATTTGAATGGATCCCATACCACAAGAGGATCTGCTGAGTCAATACTGTCCTTAAAGAAATTAGTAATAAATTCTCTCGTTCTGGTCACGAATGATTCATCCTTTAAAAGGCTTTGATTGAATTTACAGTATCCATGTCCTCTTGGGAAATCACTCAGTGTGAAGTAGATGCCAATCAAATGGTGATCCCCGCACATTCTACCTTCTATCAGCACTTTTTTAATTTTTGGAACAGCTGAGAATGAAATGAGAAAATAATCCAGACGTCTGGCCTGAGATAGCCTCCTCCAAGTATATCTCACCCTGTCTGGGTTTTTTTAACCTCCTTACATCAACTAGATCTTCTGTGTCCATAATTTCAGTAATTTGTTTAAGTGCCCGTGGGAGATGGTTTATTTTGTGATGGCCTTTGCGATCCTTTGACATATTAAGGGCTGTGTTGTAATCCCCCAACATTATAACATTATCATTAATGTTTTTAAATTTGCAATATTACTGTAAATGTCTGCAAAGAAGTGTGGATCATATTTGTTAGGAGCATAGAGGTTAATGAGCCATAACTGTTTATCATCTAGTTCCAAGTTAAGAATGATCCACCTTCCATGCGTGTCTTTGTGGTTTTTACCTTTAAGTCTGCTGTATTGCGTACTACAATCAGGAATGCAATTCATTTTTTTCTCTAATCTGTATGCATGTTTAATCATACAGTTTTAAAACATTGATGTTTATCAGATTATGTTAGAGTTGGAATTAGACAATCCTAACTTTTCCCAATCTTGAAAGGTAGATATTCCATTCCTGAGTAAATCAGGAATGGTCAGGTAAGCCCTGAGCCCGGGTTTTTAAAGATAGACACATTCTGAGAAACTATACTAAGAAAAGTATTCTGAATGTATAGCATCAATCTCTGTTTCTGTTTAACTTGCAGTAGATCCAAGGGAGGGTTGTACACTTTCAGCACTTTGATCCTGACTGTACAGGTACACTTATCCCCCTGTCTGTCTCTCCCAACCACTGACAGCACAATTACCGGTTCAACAACATCACACAATTAGAAAATCATTCAGATGAAACAAACTCCTGAAACCTATAATGTCCTTGTTTTTGAAAGATAAGCTATTTTTGGTCCATTAAAATAACATCAAATTCATCAGAAATACAGTGTAGACATTGTTAATGTTGTAAATGACTATTGGAGCTGGAAAAGGCTGATTTTCAATGGAATATTTACATAGGTGTACCGAGGTCCATTATTAGCAACTATCACTCCTGTGTTGCAATGGCACGTTGTGTTTGTTAATCCAAGTTCATCACTTTAAAAGGCTTATTGATTATTTGAAAACCCTTTTGCGATAATGTTAGCACCACTGAAAACTGTTGTGCTGATTGAAGAAGCAATAAAACTGGCCTTCTTTGGTCTAGTTGAGTATTCCATGCGAGACATTTCCAAGAAACTGTTGAAGTCTATATTTAGTTTACAACAGAAAATCTGTTTATCCGTACACAGGAAGTCACAAATATATAACACAGGAAGTTTCAAAAATATCTAACCACTCAAGAACAGTCAAAACCTCTTAAAAAGCCATTCTGCTGTGTCTTAGATGTACAATAAGTGTAATTGCCCCACTGAAAAAAGAAAACTCTATCCCAGGATTAGGTTTTTAGCAGAATGAGCCAGGTTTTTATTCAGCTCTTTTGGCCTTGGGTGGTCTAGCAGGCTAAACCACTGAGTCCTGACCACACATACCAGTGAGAGCATAGGTATAAATCCAGCGGCTGCTATTTTAGCACACCCTCTCCTCCTACATTTCATATCTGATAACGTAGGATTTTATTAGAATAAAAATAGGTGTAAGAAGCAATGCCCATGTAAAAAGATGAATAAACCTGCTTAAGTCTCATGAATACTTGACCCTGGGATATGTTTCTTTCTTCACGACGATTGTAAAAATGTTATTGCCAAAACAGTACAAAAGTGGTTTTCCTAGAGGTCTTGTATTTTCCAGTCTTTGTGCTTACATAAATTGGCTTAAGAAAAACAGACATTTATTATTGCCATCCATCAGTGAACCCAACAAAATGTACTGAGCTTGAGCAATTTTGAGAAAAACAATGGATATTTACTGAATGTATATTGTGCTGAGGGAGTAGAGTCAGTTCTCCTTCTCCACTATAAATCCTTGTAGATCTAAGGAATGCATTTTCTAAAGTTTCCCTGTCTCCTGCCGTTTTAAACTTAGGAGGACATGAGGTCTTGGCCCACACCTGAGGAGTACCAGGCTTGAAAGACTCGTTGCTGTCCCTGTCCAAAGTCCTCCTGGTTGTGTTGCAGATCAAGACGATACCTGACGATTTCAGCTGCCACTCTGCTATTACAATTTGTACTCTTAATAGGTTCACCCGGCACAGCCAGAAAAGGACTGGTCACCCCTCTGAGCCTGGTTCCTCTCTAGGTTTCTTCCTACATTTCGGCCTTCTTAGGGAGTTTTTCCTAGCCACTGAAATTCAACATTACTGTTGTTTGCTCCTTGGGGTTTAAGGCCGGGTGTTTTGTAAAAGCACTTTGTGACAACTGCTGATGTAAAAAGGGCTTTATAAATAAATTTGATTGATTGATCGATTTTATATTTACTGTATATACAACAAAATGTTGTATTTATTTTTGTGGTAATTTCAAAAAGATTTAGTGATGTTCCTGAACTTTAATAATGTAAAGGAGGTCCTTTACATCTGTAGGGAAACAAAATGTAATATATTCCATTTTTAGATGCCATATTAAGGTAGTAAAACGTAGACATTGGACAAAATGTATAATATGTTATGTATATGTAGTAGTTGAGGTGAGCTTGTGTTACCAGGCAGCTGGAACAGAGGTTCACACTGTGGCTTGTTGTTCTCATCCAACACCCTGATATGGAAGATCGGCACCACATTTCCTGCTAGTGTGACCAGGCCCAGACCAACACTCACCAGGCTGGCCTTTTCATATTCCAGAGAACCATTCAGCATTATCTGCAGTACAAATGTACACAAAACATTTGTCTTTACAAATGTCTCATCTGTTCACGTGCAAGTTAGGCTTATTTCATCCTAGTTTTACCAAGTAAGTTGACAGAGAACAACACTGACATTAGTGAGGCTATGGTTAGGGTGGTAATGAGATGGGGACAGCTACGGTTCGGGTTGTGGGTGATTGACAGTGGCTGTTGTTGAGCCTCATGTTAGAAAGACATGTTGGGAATGAAAATGGAAGACAATAAAGACAGTAGACATTTGACCAAATTGTCTGTTTTGACCTGGACATTAAATATACCAGAACCCTTGGTAGGTTTGACGATGGGCCTCCCAAACACTGCCAACACTGGGGTGACAGACAGGATGTTGCCTGTGGCTGGAGGACTGGAGCTCTGCACCTGAAAGTCCACCAGAACAGTCCTGGGGCAGGTGCTGTCCCACACAGACACAGGCAAGGAGGCCGGTGAACACTAGAGGGAGCCACAGCACAGCAAGCACTGCTCAAAACCAAACGGAACATTCTGAGCCACTGTCCTCAATGCAACATAGAATTACTGCACTGAAAAGTGCAGGCAAACCTATAAAATAAAATAAAACATTACACAACTGGTATAGCACACCAGTATATCTAAAGTAAATGCAGTCTGTCCTGAACATTTTGTTGGATTCATGCATTTTGAGCTTAGGGAGCTGCAGGGGCTACTATACTGCTGTCTATAGAGAAAGGATTTTAATAAATGACATTAATTCAAGGGTGTTATTAATCTCAGAGTAATGGCTGTAGAGCAGCACAGCAGAGCTCTGGGGGGCACGGCAGACATAATAACACTCTCCAACTCAAGGACGTATGACCCAGAGGAGACATTTCCCCGGTGTTTGAAGCCGGTGATATGCCCTGCCCCATAGCAATATAGAAAATATGTATTTATTTATCTTTGGAAGGCAAATGACTACCCCCTCCCAAGTTACTCTTGGTTAATTCCATTGATCTATCAGGTTGTTTCAAGCAGTGTGGCCCTGTGTCTGTGAGAGTAAAAAGCACAATGCTGTGCCACCATAATTAACTGTACAGGGGATTTTATTTTGGCAACAACAATGTATGTTTATGTGAGAAGTTTCAGAGTACAAATAAATGTTTTTAGTTTAGAACAAATGTGACCAATTAACCGCTTTCTACTGGGTACTATTTTTGATCTATGTCAGTTTATTTGTAGTATTTTCATCTGTTTCACGATATCTGAACAACTCGCTAATGCTGTTGTTGTTATTGTGAAAAAAACTGATAGTGAATGTTTTAAAGCCAAGAATACTTACTTGCTATGTATTCTGATCCAAGTCAAGCACTGATAGTATTTATAATAATAATAGGTTTCATACAGTTAGCATGAAAATGACTGGCAAAAATGTGAAGCTGTAAACATCATGGTACACGCTGTAGACAAAGGAAACTGACAACCCATTGCTGGAGGTTAAGGCTGATGTCGTGACTTGGAAAGCTGATTATTGGGACCATGTAGAACTTGTATGGCTTTGTGTTCTGTGTTCTCTCAGCCCTGGTTACTTAAGTGTCCAGTCTGGCCACTGTAAATAAACCTACTCCTGAAATGTATGGTGTAGCATTTTGCCACAAGAACTATGCCTGGTCTTGACACATGATCTGACAGAATAGCTGATAACATTTATCATATAATGTTGATATAAAACATTAACAGGAAGGAGACTTGGCAACACACAAATCCATAGCAATTGCATGTATACTCTTACTGACTGACACATAGATATGCTCTGTAAACCAAAATAGGTAGAAGGATGGATGTTGCTGAAATAAATAGACATGTCAGTCCATCATATTGAGGGTATGGTCTCAAAAGCTCTGAGTAGTGGCACAGAATAATTATTTAGTTCTAGTGCATTAAAAAAATAGCCATAATGGATCCAAACGCGGAAGCACCATTTACAGCCGCTATTACACACATACAACATTTCACTATTGAGGTGTGCAGTTGTTAATGGACAATGTTTCAGAAATCTCATTCAATTATGAAGAGGGACCCTTTTATAGAAAGCAGGGCCCTTAAAAAAACACAAAAGACCTGAAAAGCAAAGATGGAAACTGAAATTACTTTAATTCAAACATGGCACATAATTATAAAATAAGCACCATGGAAACCATAACATGAAACTGTTGGAGGCTGGTTTTTACACATTAGAAGTGGGCCAAAAAACATGAAACCAATACAAAAACAGGTTTTCAGGCTCCTGGAGAACTAAATTATACATTTTGGTTACACTTGATTTTGAGAGTCCCAGTTTCATCTGTAGATGTTCTACAGATAGTAATACTATGTTCAGCAAACTATTTATTGACAAGACAATGCTTGATAAGATTAAGGTTAGGTTTAGAAAAAGGTTTAGGGTGAAGGTAAGGGTTAGGATTAAGGTTCTTACCATAATATATAGTTAAAATGTTTCTGATAGTCAGTAGATCATCTGTAGAGAAAAGATGTTAACCCTAAATCTTTTCCATGAAGCCATGCAAACATTGTCCCTGTGCAGCAATACCTCCCCTCAACTTCCCTCCACCGTTGCCGTTGGCGAACTAATGCTTGGCATTCTTATTGTAATAACTAAGCACAAAGGATGAATGCACTAACAGTTAGTTGCCCTGGATAAGACCATCTGCTATATGATTAAAATGTAAATGTGAGTGTACATGAATAGTAGACTATCAAATTTTGATTTTCTCCAATTAACAATGAAATGTTGTTCATCACTCACCTAATCACTGACACGAATAACAATACATTACAAGAATGTTGCGAATGGGTGATGAAGACCCATTGTCAGTAAGTGATTATCACATTCAGAGGCAACACAGAATATATGTCACTAGATGGAGAGTGTAAGTAAAAATCGCATTCAGAGGCATGCTATACAGCATATACAGCTCCGTAAAAAATTAAGAGACCACTGCATCTTATTCTTTCCTTTCCAAAACAGTTGAAAAGGAAAGTTTTGAGTGAGGAACAGAAGCGTTCAATTTGCAGTGGTCTCTTAATTTTAACCCTTCTGTTCCTCACTCAAAACCTTCCTTTTCGACTTTTTTGGTAAGGAAAGAAAAAGGTGCAGTGGTCTCTTAATTTTTTCTGGAGCTGTATGTCACTAGATGGGGATAGTAAGTGAAAATCACATTCAGAGGCGTGCTATACAGCATATATGTCACTAGATGGGGAGAGTAAGTGAAAATCACATTCAGAGGCTACACAGCATATATCTCACTAGATGGGGACATACTTTAGGCCTGTGATTTATACATTTCCATCTCTTTGGCAAAGTTTGTGTTTTTTATGTTTAGTATTTTTATTCAATTAATTAATTTTGTCATCTTAACTCATGTAAGTGCACAACATACTGAAATGTGTGTCTGTTATATAACTAAAATGTAAATGTAAATTAATAGTAGACTGTCAAATATAGATTTTCTCCAGTTAACAATGAAATGTTGTTCATCACATATTTTCCTTGCTGAAAGCAAAGCCCGATCATAGTTATTATTATAATTTGTCTGCTTCCATCTGTAGGCAGAACAATAAAACTTCATATGACCAAACCAAATTTAAAATGTACAGATTGTCTGCAGTTTGCTTGAAAACAACTGTTTGATACTACAGCCATATTTGCAAAAAAAATAAAAAATACAGAACGCATTTTAATGGCTAGACTTCATGTGAACAGTTGCAGTGTAACTAGAATTTAATAGTTAACAACTTTTGAGGATTGCTAGGCGACCCGTTTGGAATATGTTGCTTGTATACAGTTTTTATGCAATTTAATGAAATTGATCTATAGTCCTTTTAAATAATCATAAAATCCCCATAGATCTGAATGGGAAGTAGGCTTGTTGGATTCACCACTGCTATCTGTACCGTGAGATAGAGTTCGTTTCAGATTACCATTGGCGGCATAAATGGCATTCAAAATGACTTGTTATTAAAATATCTGTTAAAAGTACCATCAAATCAACTTGAATACTGCAGTCAATTACACTTCCACAGCTAATATATAATATTTCACGACCATAATTACTTCCAAGACTCTAGCAAGCGCACCATATTTACTTCTGTAAATGTCCTTTTCTATGGCACAGTACATTCTGCCCCGACAACGTGAAAATGTATAATTTCTTCAGGGGTGATGTCATTAAAACCAATCAATTCGGTTCCATTTGATTTAATACCGTAAAGCATTTGCATACGCTCAAGTTAAAATAATCAGCAAGAACCCAAAACACGTAAGTAGCCTGACTGTGTCCCAATGCTGAGTTCTCTCAGAAAAATCCCGGTGACAGATTAATCTATGTGATCTCCGAGACACCTAAAGGATTTCAGGTCTAAATTCTTAGAAGTTTACTCCAAGGGTTAGTATCTGTCATCAAACGTGTTCAATATTTCATAGTGTATGTGCATGACCAGCAATATTTTAAAAGAAAAAGTTATTTTGAACGCCATTTATGCCGCCAATGGTGATCCTAATCGATCTCCAGCTCACATTATATTCAATGAGAGAATTTGTTGTTCCAGATGTGAATAGTAAAGTGCTGCTGATCAGATAATTTACTAGCTCATATTTCAAGCTCTGATTGGTTGATTCAGAGATGCGGCGCTGTAACTGGCTGGGGAGCGCACGCTGGAAAGAAACGAATAGAACAAAATCTCTACCCTTCACAGCGCGCCTTCAGTCCGGAAGATTTCTTCCGACAGTTCTGCATGTGCAACATTGACTTTGAGGGAAGATTTTATTAAGCATTTGTGGAATAATGTGAAATTGGATGCAACGTGACGTATCAAATGTGAGTATTAACAGGATATTTAAAGTGCATGAGGCTATGCCAACAAATCTGATGGATTTTGCCTTTTGACGTATAGTGTAATACTGCTAAAACTTAATAATAATTAATTTCTTCCTATTTTCTTTTTTAGGAGTTACTTGTGAAGGTGACCTAGAAATTAATTAAATGGTAAGTTTTCCCTTTTTCACTTAAGCATAGATGATCATGCAATACAGTAGGCTACAGTAGAAGACAATGGCATTGTTGGTTAATATAGGCCTACATGCAGTCAAAATCTGTGCGTAAACCGGCAACGATCATATTTAATTCGACGACATTTTCTGTAATATTATGATGGCGTTTCTCAGCACAAACTACGTTGTTCCTGATACCCAATTACTTCTGCAGACTTGGGTTATCTGCTGTAGACTATGCAATGCCATGTAAAAAAAAATACAAATGGCTGTTTGATAAAGTGGTAGTATGTAATATTTTGCAAAACTGTCTTGCATCCCAGCAGGAAGGTCATTATAGGTAAATTACAAAACTCTGAAAATCGAACTTTTGCAGGCAAGCCATGTCCTGTGGTCGTTTATGAGTCAATGTATTTTGGCTGCATTCTCAAGTTCCCGCTGCATGTAACAGTGTTGTGATGAGAGCAAACAGAATCTGAAGGCCTGAGCACAGGGTCCAATGCTTCAATGAACAATAGATGGGTTTGGGCGCTTACCCACTGCATGACAGTGCAGAGGGCAACAAACACTTGACAGGACAGGAAAGAAAGGACAATGTTCATTCACTGGCTTCTATGGTCTATAGTCAAACATGGACCTCAGATGGTTCCACGTGCCTTCTCTGATGTAGATATTAAACTTAAGCCATTTAGTAGATACTGTTATCCAGAGAAACATACTTTGGTGCATACATTTAATATTTATGTTGTGTTGACACACAATGGGAATTTAATCCACAACCCTGGCATTGTAAATGCATGCTCTACCAAATGAGCTATAGGGGAACATTTCTCCCCTGTCAGATCAGTTCCCCTTCCAGGGCTGGAATGTGAAGGTCTCTTGTCTGTGACAGAAGCACACAGTTTACTCTTCAATTCCACTTTTTTTTTAAATCAGTTTGGGTGTTGTTGTGTATTTTTTGTAGGCCACCTATTTCCTTTAGGGGTAATTGTGAGTGGTTCAAACACTGTCTATGCCCGGTCAACCCTGTTTAATTTGGACTGTGAGCACACACTGCTCATTGGTTGGTGTGCACCAGTTGTTCCCTGTGAGTTGACGGGGAAAGAAATCAGAGTATACTCTAGTGTGTCACAGCAGAATTTGAATGAAGGTACACTGCACTCTGAAATACACAGATACCATTGTATCAATATCCTGTACCTTGAACTTCTGTGCACCTAAGAAACTTCAAAATCTGTAGATCCCACTACAGAGAAGTTGCCAGAAGGTAGGCTTGAGGGTTGTTTGACATTGTTAAAATGCAACAACCAAGACTGGCTTGGTGTGGATATGCAATATTGAACCCAGTTAATGAACAGGTGTGGTGGATTTAACTTTAATAGTAATATTGATGGGTGGATCTATATAAAAACGGCTCAGGTAAGAATGGTTTGGATTTGAGAAGGGTGTAGGGACCAGGACAGGTATGGCATGGGTGTTGTTTGTGCTGGCTGTGTGCGGCTATTTCACTTCAAGTTCAGTGCAGAGGCGTAGCTTTTCCAGGCAGACGAAACTCAGCAGCAGTCACCCAGTCAGCAGGTCTGAACTTGCCCAGGAAAGTGTATCTTGATTATAGTCACCAAGAAATGCAGTGCGCTTGTTAAGAAGAGTTTGCCGCAGATTTTTATAAAGAACGTTTGGTCTATCAGAATGTTTGGTCCAACATCTGCTGTAACATGAATTACGACATGCATCTTCTGATTTTGTAATCAGTAACATCACTCGTCACTGACTTGGTTTATTAGTCATTAAGCAGTCTGACTCTGTCTGTCTGTACCACTCTGACTGTCCTCCCTGTTCCTCCCAGCTGTGTCTGCGTGACTCTGGTGACTGCCTGCGGGAGCAGATGCAGTACATGATGAGATCCTTGCAGGACCTGAAACACCTGAGGAGGACCTGCCCTGCAGCCGCGCCTGTTGCCCCTACCACCCGCGCCGCCGTCACCCCTGCCCCCGCCCTCATCCACCGCTCTGCCGCGGCTCGGGCCTGCCACCAGAGGGCGCTGCAGCGGGAGCGTCGCACCCACCTGCGCATTTCTGACGCCAGTACAGCCAGCTCCTACGACTCAGCCTGCTGTCTGGCCAGTCCGCTGGAGGAGGACGAGGATGCAGGAGGCCGTCCGGGTCTGACCTCCCCCAGCAGTGACAGGAGCCTGGAGTTTGACTCCGGCTACTCCGAGGCCTCCTGGCAGGATGAGGGTGTGGTGCTCAGGAGGAGCAGGAATGTACGCGTGTCCTCCTCCGCCTGCCTCCGTACCAACCGGGCCTCCAGTGGCCGGGTGCGGCCCAAATCCACGTCTGATGCCTGCCTAGAAACGTGGACCTCATTCGAGGCCGGCGACCCGGAGGACTGGACCACGTCGCTGCTAACGCGAGGTCGGAACAGACAACCTCTTGTGCTGGGGGACAATAGCTTTGCTGACCTCATACAGAACTGGATGGAGCTACCGGACTGCCCTGAACCAGCAGAACTGAAGCCCAGTTCTGGACGCAGGCTGGCCCGAGGATTCTTGGTTAACATGAGGCAGAAAATAGCTGGGATGTCAAAGAGTGTCGAGGGGAGGGTGAGGATGAGGTCCTCGGACTCTTCTGCACACGTGAATCGAGCCGCTTTGGCCCCCAAACGACTCTCTTGTCCACTAGGGGTGCAGACCCCGGCACCACGCCAGTCCCCCTTCTTCCATCAGTCCCACTCTGGCCTGCATGAGCTAGACACAGACTTCTACCAGTTTACTGCCCTCATGAAGACTGGCAGCAGACAACCAATTATCTGTAATGACATTATCGGCTACATCTGACTCCCGGTCAGCCACTGCCATACTATCCTAATATACAATGGACAATGCCCAAAGTCACTCTATTTTTATATGATCTGTGTTTTGGTTATAAGCTGCCATGAATAAAACATTGTATGATTTCATTATGGAAATACTTGTTGTGTCATTGACATATGTTAAGATAAAGGCTTTACATCTGAGGTGTCAGAATGAATGAGAATGATTATCCAAAGGAAACTCTGGTTGTCGTAGGAGTCAAGTGAAGCTGTAGTAGTGGGTGTAGTATTTAGCCTTATTAGCCTTATGTGTTGAAATACTGTCCATCAAAGTGAGGGCTGTTTCACTACTCTGCTGTATACAGTTGATCAAAGACATGCTTTACCACCTGCTGTAAGGAACACAAACTAGAGTTCAGTGATAATGTTCGTTAGCAACACAGAAAAGTCAAATCAGAGAAAAAGAGGTGGGACTCCTTCCAGTTTGAGAAGAGATTAAAACAATTTGACAATTTGGTCAACAGACCCCTTTTAATTCAAATCACATCTATGTAATAAGTAATGTGATTAAATGATAAAAGGAAGGTCCACAAACAAAGAAAGTTAAAATAAATTATACTTAGTTATATATCTAACTCAGTGGGTAACAAAAATAATGTTTTCACTAGTCCCTGCTCCACTCTTCTACTGTAAATAACCCTGCCTAGAATTACTAAATACATCTGTTCATATCCCGGAGAGAGTAAACAGGACGACCAAGGCATTTACAGACTAGGAGCGAGGAAGGCTGTATCAACACTAAAACATCAGCCCCAGCCAGCCACCCATCCCCTCTGTGTCCTGTTCCCAATAGAACCATGTGAGGAGGACAATTTGAGTAGAGCAGCTGTGTGAAGATGGAGCAGCAGTTTACTATTCTCATCACTTGCTTTATTAAGCACGGCTGTCACTGACAAACGAACATCCCGCTGCCTCATTTAAGCATCTCTAATGCTCAGTGGGTGGCTCCACACACAGGTGGTGACAACTCATCCACAGTCATTGGGTAATGGAGGGTGCCATTTGTTTGCAGACATTCAGTACAAAATGTTAACTCACTCAGACAGGTTACAGACAAAGGAAATCTACACCAAAATAAAATAGACATTCATTTGTTTCTTTATTATTCTTATGCCCAGCTTAATGATAGAACTGATTGGATTATTAATGATGTAAAGAGTCTCCAGTTAAGAATCTCACACATTCTTTCATTTAAGCCAATCACAGGTGATACAGAAGACCCAGGGGAGGACTTCGGGATTAGGGAAGATAGATCGCTCTCTCATGGTGTCGTTTATCTTCAACCTTTATCTATGCCTCCCATTGGAAAGGCTGCCAGGCTCTTTCTGCCCCGGGCAGCTGTGATGAAGTAAACCATGTGAGGTCAAAATAACACTGTGCAATTGTGAAAATCATGATAACTTACATTTTGTGTATGAACTGTTAAAAGTCTTGGAATTTCAGCCTATTCGGAAGAGATGGTATTTTTGGGGGGTTGACAAATTATTGATTTATGCTCATTAATTCTTAAGGAATAGAACACACAGTTTGTTTATTAAGGCCTCTTGTTGTAATTCCTCAGCTCCAAAAATATAACTTATTTTATTTCAACGTGTGTAAACAACAGTAAATAGTACAGCCTCAAAACCTGATTAAAACAATAATTTTAGGATATTAGTCAGGTCTTCATAGCTCTGTCTAATAATTTAGGTTGAGTTATATTTAAGTTATAATTCACCAGACATGCAGTGCCTTTAAAACGTTTTAAGAGTGTTTCACTTTCTCCACATTTTTTGTGTTATAAACGTCATTTATAATTTATTAAATATACTGCAATCAATTTACACATCTCATGTACATAAGTGTGCAGACCCTTGGCCATGACACTCTAAATTGAGCTCAGATGCATCCTGTGTCATTCAATCTATAGGATTGAAGTCAAAGGAAATGTAGACATCTGAGATAGACTTCTGTTGAAGCATACTGTAGATCTGGGAAAGTTTATAAACAATTGCCTAAGACACTGAGGTCCAAGTCATTTTCTTTACATTCCGGTCAGTGCTAAGTTAACATATACAGTGGTTTTAAGACAATTTTTTCATAGATCACTTTGCAATTTTATATGGAGTTGTAGGATTAATGTAGTTTATCCCCCAAAATGGAAAATGATTTGAGATTACAGTGAAAGCACCTTTGATGTTATTGTGCATAAAAGCTAATTTTACAACTTTTACCAAGTTTTCAGAATTATGTGGAAGTACTTTATGTATTGCTTGTTTTGAATCCAAAAGGTGAAATAAAAGAAGTATGAGAAGCCCCTAAGACTCAACCTGCTTTCCAATTTAAGGGAAGCAAAAATATTGAGAGGTCCTTTAAGAAAACCTAATTCAGAGCCACATGACCTCAGACTGGGAGGAAGAGGGAAATTTCAGCACAACAACCCAAAGCCAGTACAAGACAGTCAAGACAACACAGTCAAGACAACACAGTCAAAACAACACAGTCAAGATAACACAGTCAAGATAACACGGTCAAGACAACACGGCCAAGACAACACAGTCA